>ML779187.1:50745-80916 GCA_009831015.1 Picea engelmannii | reverse complement strand
GAACTTAGTTGATTAGTAACCATATTAAATTCATTTAAATGATCTGCAACAGACCCACCTTCTGATATCTTTATATTAAATAATCTCTTCATTAGAAATACCTTATTCGACGTCGAGGGTTTTTCATACAATTTGGCCAACGCGTCCATCAAACCCTTTGTTGTCTTTTCTTTCGAGATATTGAAAGCCACCGACGTTGCCAGGCTCAGCCGTATCGTTCCTATAGCCTTTCTGTCAAGAATCTCCCATTCTTCGTCTTTCATGGCCACCAGCTTCTTTGCTACTCCACTCAATGGTAGGAATAGATCCTTCTGACGTAAATAGTCTGCTATCTGCATCTTCCATAACTGGTAGTTTTGGCTGTTAAATTTCTCGACCCTAAACTTTCCATCTTCCGACATTGCTCCCACTCGAACCAGGAACCCTCTTTTCCTGCGAGTTACCTTACGCTCTGATACCAGTTGTTATAAAAACAGGACCGCGGAGCAATAAAATAAAACAAATGCAGAAACAAAACACAGAAGACAGACAATACAAGAGAGACACAGATTTACGTGGTTCACCCAGTGTGGGCTACATCCACTAGAGAAATTGCCAGGTCCTTCCTTTATTATTATCCAGCAAATGAAGGGATACAACCTACAGCGAAACCCATTGTAACTTCCTCTTCTTTCTCTCACAGTCTCCTCTCTCAGAATACAATATTCACCATTATCCATAGTCGTAATACATTTCCCTCATAAAAGAGGGTTTACTTCTAGGGAAAAAAACCCTAACATAATCTCTACCGTTAGATCTGCGACCTTATAATGAACGGTCCAGATTTACAATGAAATTACAATATACTTTTACAAGGCAATTTTGCTTTGGGGGCTTCGCCCCCAAACCCCCGCTGGGGGCCCGCTTTCCCCCGGACCCCGCAGAGGGAGTACCCCTCCTCTGCACTCCCCCGCATGGAAGAGTGTACATACTTCTGGGGTGTAAATACTTCATGGGGTATAAACATGGTTGAAAGCAAGGACCTCTAAATCAGGAAGATAATTAGGCTCCACAACCAATAAGGGGTGCGTGCAAAGAACCTCTTTGAGGTTGAAGCAATTGAGGAAAGCTCAGGAGGGATAAGGCTTCCAGATCCATCGAGGGGAAGCACCGAGAATTTGTGCATAAAGTGATTGAATAGGTGCTGCAAAGTTACGTGCAGAAGAACCAGTGTTCGTAGAAGAGACCTAAGGAGGAAGTGGATGGTCAGGATCTCGTAGAAGAGATCGATAAGATCCTGTCAGCCGTTGGATCTATCGAAGAAGTGAAGAGGTTACGGTTGCATTGGAGTTCAAGCTCCAGAAGTCGTGAAGCGTTGGATCGTGGACCAGTTACCCATCAGCCGTTGGATTGGATAGAAGTCGCACGGAAGTTCCCATCGGGATTTGAAGGTTCGGGGATCCCGTGGTCAAGTGGTTTTCAACAATAGAAACCCCGAAACCCTGGGAAGATCTGGGTCGTCCATCTGCTAGGACAGATGGAAGGAAATCAAGATTTTATCGGAGAATCGAAGTTTTCGAGCACATAGAAACCTTGTCACATGGAATCGCGATCCGCAATTTCCCGACAAGATCTGAACCGTTCATATTAGAGGACGTGTGGCAGAGATCTGTGCCATCGGGGAAAGTCCCGACAAGGAGTAAACCCATCGACATTTGGAGTTCATCGCGAAATCGGGGATCCTGGTGACAAGTGATTCGTGCACTTGGAAATCGTGATAGAGGAAACCCCGATAGAGCAAAGGGGGATTTCGAGAAGAGTTTCCTATGGGAGGAAGATTTCCCGATAGGGAAATAGAAGAATTTCACAGTTCTTCGGGCCGAGGAAGGAGAAAGGTCCTGTGAGCGGAAGTGCCTTGGTAGGCGCGCCTGTGTCATATAAGGTGTTATTTATGCAAGTGAAACCAAACTTTATCTCCCACCTGAAACTTGTGTGTCACCCAATGTTGATCATGGCGCTGCTTGTACTTGGCATCAGACTTCTGCAAAATATGTTGAAATTGTTGGCACATGTGCTGGATTCATTCAATGAACCGAGTGGCTTTGTCGGCTTCGGTTTGAGCATGGGACGATTCTTCCTGTGTAGATGCAAGGGGTAGTGAAACATCCATGGGAACCAATGGTTGAAATCCCAACCCCACCTAAAAGGGGTTGTGGCCAATTGAGCTATGTATGGATCTGTTGTAACTCTACTGAACATAGGGAATACTCTCATCCCATGTGCACATATGCTTGGAATTGTACATGCACTAGATATGCACAATCATCATGTTGACAACCTCAATTTGGCCATCCATTTGGAGGTGGAAGGTCGTGGATTTGGTGAGCTTGGTGTCCAACCATGACAGGAGGATCAACCAAAATGTGTTGAGGAAATGATTGTCCCGATCTAAGATGATGGTTTGTGGTATCCCAAAATATACCCACACTCATTCAAAGAAAAGCTTGGCAGTGGCCTTTGTTGTGATGCTCTTATTGCAGGCGACCAAAACCGCCATCTTGGAAAATTGATCAACAACCATGAAAACACAGTCATTTCCTTGCTTGGTTGAAGGAAGGCCTGACATGTAGTCCATCAAGATGGATTCCCAGGGCCTATCGGGAGTAGGTAGAGGGGTGTACATTCCTTGTTTCTTAATGGCCAGTTTGCCAATGGCCTAGGTCGTGCATGACCTGATATACTTGCTGACATCCTGTCGAAGTTTCGGTCAATAGAAATGTTGTTGTAGCACTGCCACTGCCTTTTCTACACTGAAGTGTCCTGCCACCGAATTGTAGTGAGCTTCCCAAATCATCTTCACTCACTCGCTTGATGGGATGCAGAGATGGCCCAGATGACACAACAACCCATCATGAAGATGGAAATAAATGAAATTTGTGTTTGTGCCCAACATATGGTAGGTAGTGGTTAAGTCAGGATCTCTCTAATAGAGTTGGGGCCATCTGGAGGTCTCATGTCCACAAGAGTGTAGCAACATGGCTAGTGTTGCAACTGGAGGTCGACTGAGGCAATCATCGACGTGGTTGGTTCTCCTTGTCTTATACTTGATGTTGAGATGGAATTGATGCAGGTATGTGGACCACTTCTGGTGGAAGTCATTCTTCAATTTTCCTTGTGTCTGCATGAACTGCAGAGGCTTATGATTAGTGTGGATGATTGTCTCCTTCTTGAGAATGTAATGCCTCCACTGGTGGTAGGCTTTTACAATGGAGTACATTTCTTTGTTGTAAGTGGGGTACTTACGGACAATATCTGATAGAGTCTCACTATGATAGGCCACTAGATGTCCATGCTGAGTGAGAATTGTTCCTATAGCATAGTCTGAATAATCTGTCTCAATCTCAAAAGGTTGTTGCAGGTTGGGTAATGAGATCATCGGGGATGAGCACAAACACTACTTCAAATTGTCAAATGTTTTTTTTTGTGACTGGCCCCACATGAACTTTTCCTTGCCACCACCCCTGGTCACTTAGCTAAGGGTCCATGCAATGTGGGATAATCCCAATACGAACCTACAATAGAAATTGGCAAGGCCTAAGAAGCTTCGAATCCCAATTAGTGTGGTCGGGGTTGGCTAATCACTAATGACCTAGATATTTGTTGGATTGACATGCACCCCATGCTCATCAACAATGTAGCCTAGGTACTGGACCATGTTCACGTCGAAGGAACATTTTCCCAAATTTTCATATAGCTTGTATTATTGCAAAGTGTGCAAAACCTGTTGAATATGTTGTAAGTGTTCCACCCAACTCTTGCTGAAGCTGAGGATGTCATCCAAATAAACCACCAAAAAAGAATTGGTGAAAGGCCCCAAGATATTTTTCATCATCCCCATGAAATTTGTTGGGGCATTTTCCAAGCCAAAGGGAATGAAAAACCATTCGAAAAGACCTTCTTTGGACTTGAAGGTAGTCTTCGATACATTGGTCTGCTCTATTGGGACTTGGTGGTATCCAGACTTCATATCAATCTTACTGAAGTATTTTCCCCCCTTGAGTTGGTCAAGGAGATCGTCAATTCGGGGAATTGTGTATCGGTTCCTGACTGTGATTTTATTTAGGGCTCGGTAATCAATGCAGAGTCGCCAGGTCCCATTTTCTTCTGCACCAACACGATTGGGCTTCACAAGGTGATCAACTTGGTTGGATGTGCCCATTTTTTAGCAGCTCTTAGATCTAGTGCTTGATTTCCTCATTTTTTGACAGAGAGCGGCGTAGACTAACCCATTAGGTAGTGGTGCTCTTGGGGTCAGATCGATTGAGTTCTTGACCTGACAATGCAGAGGTACCCCCATGGGTGAGGAGAATATGTATTTTCATTCTTCCACGACCTTATCCACTTGCTTCTTCTACATGGAGAGACTTGTCGCGGAGGCCATGGATGTGGTTGCAACCTTCCGCTCACTTTGAGCATGAACCATGAAGAAGAAAAACTTCTCAGCCTGAGAGATGACCTTCCTGCATTGCTTGGAAAAGATCATGGAAATAAAAGTAGGTGGAACTACCTCCGGTATCCCGTACAATTTCTTGTCCAGAGTAATAATAACACTACAAGGCCTAGACTCATATACATCATGATGTTTCCATAAATAAGGTTGGCCCAAAAGAACATCACGAACTTCAAGGGGGGCGACATCACACAATACCTTATTTTTGAATGACTTGATGTCATAGGGCAGGTGACACTGTTGGCTAACGTAGAGATCCCTCCCTTGGCGGAGCCATCCAATGGTGTATGGTTGTGGGTGTGGTGTTGTCGACAGAGCCAACCGCTTGACGACCTCCAATGATATGAGGTTCTTCTGGCTACCACTATCAACTATGAAGTGCAACGAATTACCCTTCATCAAAATCTATGAATGAAAGAGGCGCTCACCTTCCTCTGGTTCATTAGGTTCACCAGGCTGGACCTTGGTTGTAGCAATGGTGGCATTGGGTTCTACGTCAATGATCCATCGCCCTTTTTCTGGTTCTTAATCAAAGTCGGATCCTGCATTTGATTCAGAGGCTTTCACCTTTTCTACCAATGACTTCTTTGAGTGACATTCAACAGTCTTATGCCAGGGGATCTTATGGAACTTGCACCACTTCCTGATGTTTTTCTTTGTCTTCCCATTTTCTTTCTTTGTTTGTAGTTTAGACTGGTTGTCCTAATGCTTTCCATCCTTTCTCTTCCTTTTTTTTCTATGGATTGGGGCCTCATTTTTCCTACTTTTGATGTGAGGGGTTTGCAGACCGAAACTGCCACATCTTTTGCTTAATCTTCTTCTCAATTTTGACATCATATCAATA
This sequence comes from Picea engelmannii, assembly GCA_009831015.1. Taxonomy (NCBI): domain Eukaryota; kingdom Viridiplantae; phylum Streptophyta; class Pinopsida; order Pinales; family Pinaceae; genus Picea; species Picea engelmannii. The sequence continues at coordinate 75,583 of ML779187.1, read as the reverse complement.
GGCTGCGCCCAAGGACGAGATCTTCAGAAACTCCATTTCTGTCTAGATGTATCTATGTAGACCGTCGTGGTACTTGAGCACCAGATGTCGCTCAAAGTCTTTGATACCCAACTTGGTGTGTAAGGTATTGAAGAAATTGGTGAACTCTAACACTGTTTGTTACCTTTCCTGCCGCAGTGTGGTCCATATTGTATATAAGTCGTCATAACTTCCAATAGGGTAGTATTGTTCCTTAATAGCATCTCTGAAAGAAAACCAAGTGGGTGTGACTATAAATAATGTAGATCCCTTTGTTTCCTTTTGCTCACAGAAAGTCTCCCACCAATCTTTGACATGGGGGATGGCCTTAAGGAGCACAAATGTAATATTTTCTCTATTGGAAAAGTTATGGACATAAAAATACCCTTCCGGAAGGTTTAACCATTTGTCTACAAAATCCACATATATTTGACCTTCAAATATAGGAATATCAAAATTGATCGGTGCCTTGAAGGGGTGGCGCCTCCGCTCAAGGAAGACATGTTGCCTGTTAGCAACCATCAAAGGATTTTTGAAAATTTATCCATCATCTCATTCCTCTGTTGCGCAAGGGATTCCTCGAGCAACAATTTAAATAGATATCTTGCCCCATCATATCTCTTTTCTTCCCCCATCGGTGGTCATCGGGTTCGACGAGATCGATATTTCAAAGGCTCAATTGATTCGAGTCTCAACTGCACATACCCTGACCTCATTGGGGATATGCACATGAAACAAATGAAGAGAAAACTGTTATGATACCACTGATCTAAATTTATGAGTGGAACAAAATGAACCAAATATCTATAAAATCAACACAAATATACAGAGAACAATAATAGAGATACAATAAAACTTAACTTCTATTCAATAAAGAAATATGTTGAAATTGTAAAATGCAGAATGAAACAATCTTGCTTGAATGGTGGTAACTAATATCTAAGAATAAATGTGGCATCTATGCACATTCATCTAACCAAATTAGAATGAGGCCTCCATGACTTTTTAGCATCAAGAAGTAATAAAAAAACCCTATATATCCAAAAACCTAACCCTAGGAGATGTAGCGCCAAAAGTCATGTGGGCCTCAATGGGGTAAGTTGGTACATAAACTTCCTGGGGTCATAAATTTTTCATATGATATTCGTTTTAGGCGCACGATAGCCCGTTGGAAAGGTCTATCCAATAAATACGCATTATGTCATCACACTCTAACTTTGTTTATAGTGGGACTATGGTGGGCTAAAAAAATGTTGTTTAGGGCCTTAAAACAACCCTGGAAGTTTAGGACCCGAAAAGCTAGAAAAAACTGCCAAGATGAAAACTGAATGTGAGCCAGTTGGAAGAGGTGGGTGGCCACCAATATCCACTTGGATCATAGTGTCATCTATGTGTTCTTTGAGATGGGTTTTAAGGATTTTCCAGTTTGACCTATGTATGATTTTCCATAAGAGAAAGAAATTTGATAAACTTCTGGGCCAAGCATCAAGTCAATTTTTTCCTTGGTGGTTATAAATAATTGTTTGAGGGTTATGTAGGGTTTCAAAAGGGTTTTTATATTATTCTTAGACAAAAAATTGGAAATATGATTAGTGGTGCCTTGGATATAAGGAAGAGATGAGGGATAAGGGTGGGGAAGAGGAGGGAATTTTCGATTTGGGATTGTAGGTTGAGTGGAAGGCTTTGTTGATTTGAGAGAGAGAGAGAGAGTATCCATTGGACACTAGGGATTTTGTAAGGTTGGATTTTCCTTCTCTAGGAGTTGAGGATGGCCCTATTCATAAGAGTTTTTATCACGAAATTGTTTTGGGTATGATGATGATGAGAATCTGCATCGAGGTATCTATCTGTGTGAGTATTTTTTCTATAAACTTGGTGGGTAAGGGAGCCATCGAGATGATGGGAGATAAGAACATCTAAGAAGGGAAGGGATTTTTCCTTTTAAATTTCCATAGTGAATTGAATATGAGGGGAAATTTTATTAATATGGTTAAAGAAGGGGATCAGAGCATGATGGCCATGAGGCCAAAGACAAACATGTAATCAACAAAATGAAACTCGTACTTCGGTTTGAGATGAAAGATATTTAAGGATAAAGTCTTGAAATGTTCCATAAAAATATTGGCCACCACTAGGGATAAGAAAGACCCCATGGTTGTCCCTTTAGTTTGTTCATAGCAAATCCATTTGAAGGTAAAGAAAGTAGAAGAGAGACAAATTTCAATGAGGTTAATAGTTTCAGGTCGACAAGATTGGAGATCAAGGCCAGGGATTCAAAGATAGGTATTTTAGTAAAAATAGAAACAACATCAAAGCTAGCCAGGATGTCTTTCTCATCGAGGTGAAAATTGCGAGTTTTTTGGATGAAGTCAGAGGAATATTTAATAAAGGAGGAGGTTTGACCGATAAAGGGTTGAAGCTTATTAGCTAGAAAACGAGCAAGGGCATACGTGGGGAAATCTATGGAGTTAACTATAGGTCTAAAGAGAATGCCGCTTTTGTGAATTTTAGGTTGTCCATAAATCCTAGGGGTTCGAGGGTTCTGAGGGATAAGACATTTTTGAATAGCAGGGTCTAAGGAAGAAGATTTAATGGCTTTGGTGACAATGTTTGTAATGTTATTAAGAGGGTTTTTAGAGAGTGGTTTATTGTAGTATTCCAGATATAAATAGTATGCAGAACATAAATAATTAGCTAGAAATGGCAGAGAAACAATGGTATAACCATAAAAATACCAGAATAATACAAGAATAACACCAGAAGAGCACTTTGATTACTGAGAGAAATGTTCACTTGCCTCTTCGAGGGGGCAACCTCAAGCAGAGAATATCTCTATTAAAATAATATACAAGACAATATTTCTCATACCCTATACTTATATTTATACTAAATCTATCTGTCCAAAAGAACAATCTAGAGGAAGATCCTTCTAGAAGCAAAAGATTCTATTAGGTCTTCTTACATTTGACATAGTCTTCCTTATTTCTAGGCCTTATTAATATTGGCCTTTATTACATGGAATTATATTATTCTACCTAAGTGAGGGGTTAGGGAGGTTAGGTCCCTAACATGTCCTCCCCCTTGAAGAATAGACTTGTCCTCAAGGCTTTAGATGAGGGAATTGTTGTAGAATGGTGGTCGACTCCTAGGTGGCATCTTCTGGAGGTGTGTCTTTCGATTAAAATAACACTTCTTGGATGGTGCACTGATAGAGACGACACTCTCGTTGGGCCAAGACTGCTTGTGGCTGCAACCATATGGAACCTTCTTCATCCAACTCAGGAAGAATAGTTTGAGTTTGACATTTATTTCCAATCACCTTCTTTAAGCAGGAAACATGAAAAACAAGATGGAGCTTCGACTGACTGGGTAGAGATAACTGATAGGCCACCGAGCCCACATACTTGAGCACTTGATAAGGAACATAAAATTTGGGCGCAAGTTTCTGACAGTGGTGAACTTTGAGGGAAGTCTTCTTATAAGATTTTAGTCGAATAAATGTTTGGTCCCCTTCAACAAAATGGCATTCAGAATGACCTTGATCTGCTTGTTGCTTCATGCGATTCTGAGCCATGACCAAATTGTCTTTAAGGGCATGAAGAATATTCTCCTGGACTGTAAGATTTGTGTCAACCTCCTGATCCTTCGAGACCCTTGGCATATAGGAGAGAACTGATGGGGGATTTTGGCCATAGACTGCTTCAAAAGGAGTCATGCGAGTAGTTGTATGGTAATATGTGGTGTACCACCATTCAACTAGGGGTAACCATTGAGCCCACCTATTTTTTTTCTCTGATGCAAAACACATCAAATATGTTTCCAAACTCTTGTTGACAACTTCCGTCTGGCCATCCGTCTGGGGGTGATAGGTAGTGTTGAGATGCAATTGGGTGCCCTGTAACTTGAACAACTCTTGCCAAAAAATGTTGGTGAAAGTGGGGTCTCTGTTAGAGACAATAGAATTAGGCATGCCATGAATCTTGAAGATATTATCCATGAAGAGTTGAGCCACTGCGGTGACTGTGAATGGTTGTTGAAGAGCACAAAAATGAGCATATTTGGAGAGACAATTGATGACCACCATGACGACTAACTTATTTCCTGATTTAGGTAAGCCTACAATGAAGTCCATAGAAATATCTCGCCAAATATCAGGGGGAATCAGAAGTGATTGGAGTGTTTTCGGAGCTTTGACAGTTTCTCCCTTGTTGCGTTGACATACCTCACATTCAACCACAAAGGTGCGAATGTCCTATTTCATACCCTCCCAGAAAAAAAGAACGTTTGACCCTTTCATAGATTTTGGTAAATTCAGAATGCCTTGTTGTGGGTTATGCATGAAGTTCAAAAAGCATCATGGATTTAAGTTGGGAATGCTTGCATAAATACAAACAACCTTTGTAGCGAAGCTCTTCATTATGCCAAGAGTACCTTGGAGAAACTGAATAATTGTGTTGCAATTGGTGGAGCAGGCTAGAAATTTTGGGGTCTTGCAACCATTCCTAATGGAAAACTTGGAGCCAAGCTGGTACACTGAAGGAGAGGGAGAACATGAACCCATATTCTTCATATTTCCAGGAAAGAGCATCAACAACTACATTTTTATTTCGCTTCTTGTAAATGATCTCATAATCATATCCAAATAGTTTGGTCACACATTTTTTCTACACCGAGGATGAAATTCATTGTTCCAGGAAATACTTGAGACTTTGATGATCAGTTTTGATTTGGAATCGTTGACCCAATAAGTAAGGGCGCCAAATATCCACAACATGCAAAATAACTAAAATTTCCTTTTCATAAATGGATTGGCCCAAATCTCACTTTGAAATTTGTTTGCTAGTGAAGGCCAAGGGCCTGCCTTGTTGCATGAGGACAGATCCAATTCCTTTCCCGAAAGAATCACTTTCCAATACAAATGTCTTTGTGAAGTCTGGGAGTGCTAAGAAAGGGGTCGAGCACATAGCATATTTTATGGCTTGGAAGGCATGATCTGCAACTGAAGTCCAAGTGAAGCATTTTTTTTGAGGAGGGAAGTGAGAAGAGTTACAATCTTTCCATAATTCCGAAAAAAATTCCTATAATAGCTCGTTGAACTTAGAAAACCATGCAAGCACTTAAGAGTTTTAGGGCGAGGCCAATCTTGCATAGCTTCAATTTTCTTAGGATCCACTTGGACACCATCTTTGCCAACAATATGACCCAGGTATTCCACTTCTGAGGCACCAAAGGAACATTTAGATTGTTTGAGGAAAATTCGGTGCTTAGAGAGGAGATGAAGAACTTGATTCACATGGGAGAGATGAGATTACCAAGTTTTACTATAGATGAGAATATCATCAAAGAAAACTAAGACAAAATGATGGAGAAAAGGATGGAAGACATGATTCATAAGACTTTGGAAAGTGGAAGGAGCATTACCAAATCCAAAGGGAATTACCAATAATTCATAATGAACCTAATGAATGCGAAATGTCGTCTTGGGAATGTCTTCGTATTTCATGTGGGTCTGGTGGTAGCCATAACGTAGATCCAATTTGGTGAAATACTGAGCACCACTCAATTCATCCAATAGGTCATCAATGATAGGAATGGGGAATTTGTCTTTGATTGTGAGTTTGTTGAGGGCTCAGAAATCATGACACATGTGCCAAATGCATTATTTCTTGAGTACCATGACCACAGGAGAAGAATAGGGGCTAGTACTGGGACATATAACACCGGTTTTGAGTAATTCATAAACAATTTTCTCAATTTCATTATTTTGGGAAAAGGGATGACGATAAGGCCGAACATTGGGAGGAAGATTGCCCGAGATGAGAGGGATGAAATGATCACGGACGCCACGTAAAGGTGGAAGTTCTTTGAGGGTGGTAAAAACAACTTGGTGGCGAGAGAGGATAGATTGGAGGTCCGGATGCACAAAAGGTGTCTCAACAACATGAATGGAGTGAAGTTGGGAGATACTTCCTGAATGAACTTTTTTGAGGAGCTTTTCCATGCGATGGGAACTGATAATCTCAAGGGAGCCTACTGTGATTCCTTGAAACTTATATTGTTGTCCCTCCTATTGGAATTGCATGGTTAATTCCTTAAAATCCATGAGAATGGGGCCGAGAGTACGTAACCATTCGACACTGAGAACAATGTCACAACCACCCATGTGTATAGAAAAAATATGGGATTTCAGGGGATACTAACCAATTTGGAGTCGCACATTTTCACATCGTCCCCCACATTTCATGGAACCACCATTGACAATCATGATTTGAAAATTATTGACTACACAGATGTAATAATTGACTTCTTGGGAAATGCGATGATGAATAAAGTTATGGGTGCTACCATTGTCCACAAGGATGATGACTTTCCTATTTTTGATGTAACCAATTAATTTGAGAGTCTAGGGAGCAGAGAAGCCAGTGAGGGAATTATGTGAAATCACTGGTTCAACTTCGGGTGGGTCAGAGAGTGGGGTGAGTTCAGATGGCGGTGGTAGTTCCTCCACATGCAAAATAACAACATATTCTTCAGAAAAATCCTCATTCACAGCCATAAAAATGTTTTGTTCCTTACACTTGTGCTCGTGAAAATATTTGTCATCACAATTATAACAAAAACCCTTGAGTTGACGTTCAACCATTTCATCCTTGGTTAATTTCTGGATCTTGAGGGGAGTTGTAGAAGGGGAAAAATGGGTGGATTTAGGGCGAGGAGGAAAGGAGGGTTTGCGGGTCTGGGACGACACAATCTGTTGGGCTTCCTTGGCTCATTGAGTAGCTTACAACCAAGTCTAGGGGCCTAGCATGAGAACATGGGCAACAATTTCATCTTTGAGGCCACTGATAAAGCATTCCCTAAAGAAATCATTTGACATGCCCTTCGTTCAGAAATCCAAGTGCTCAAATGCGGCAATAAAGTCTTCCATTGTCCTAGACTTCTTTAACTTGGTCAAACAACCTAAATGGTGGGTGTTGGAGTCAAAGTTGTCATAAAGTTTGGCCACAAAATGTGTCCAAGGAAGATACCCTTGGCATGCCTTTTTTCCCCATTGCCACCGTTGCCATCATTCCCGATCCAGATGTAGGACACCATAAGTTGGCTAAATCATCAGTAATTCCATGCAAAGAGAAATAATGTCCATTTTGGGTGACCCAACATATAGGATCTGATCCATCAAATTTTTTCACCTCAATTTTAGGAGGGCGGAGGTCTTGGGAAAAGTGGGTAGTATGAGGGTCTTGGTAATGGGAAGAGCCATGGTCATCATGATAAAATGGTTTTTTAGAAGAGGAAGGGTTCTGGAAAGGGCCTAGGAAGTGTTCTTTGAGGTCTTTGAGGTAGGAACATTGTTCCTTGAGGTATTTGATGTGGGAACTTTTTTCCTTGAGGTCTTTGATATGGGAACATTCATTCTTAAGGATCTCAATAGTTAAATTGATGGAGCTAATGTTGGGATTGAGTTGCTTGATGGAGTCCTTGTTCTAATGGTTGTCAGTAGTCAAGGCATTGAGGTCTTGGGCTCGTGTGGTGGTCATTTGGACAAAGGAGCAGAAAAATGGTATAGGGGAAACAAAAGGGGTCTGGAGGGGTGGGTGGGACCATAGAGAAAAAAGGGTGTCAAATGATAGGTACCACTGCAATCAGGGCGAAAAAGGGGGATCCAAATGGATAGGATCCAAATAAGGGTGTCGGAGATAGGTCGGGTCCACAAACAAATGTGGGTTAAAATGATAGGTATCACTGGAATCAGGGAAAAGAGAGGAACCCAGTGGGATAGGTCCCAAATAAGTGTGCTGGTGGGACCACTATACTCCTTTTTTTTACTCTTGCAGAGTTATACTCCGACCTGAAGAATACTGCAGTGACAAAATTCCCAAATGCTTAATAGGAAGAAATGTGTAGTAATTTCACAACCCGAATGTAGGCGACATTGTTGCACGACAATAGATCTTGTCTGTTATGTTTTTGTTTTCATCCCAAGGGTTAGGGTATTCAAGGGTTCTACAAACAAGAGTTTTCCCTATGCTATAGCTCTCTGATATACGTGCAGGGTCCAACAGTAGTACTCGACCCAATATCTCAGGGCACCAACTAAGGAGGATAGACCGTGCCCTTAGTTGTACTACCCGACTAACTAGGTACTAGAGAGTATCTTCCTAAGTGTTGTTCTCGGTGGCACTATAACAGTCAGGGGGCCGATCGTTTTATCTATGGATGACTTCAGGAGCTCTAGGCCGATCCGTATACATGTGTTGTCTGATGTGCTACCACTCGAAGGGCTACCAACAGGGTGGCCAACAGATGTGCTCTTAAGTATCACTTGTATTTCCTGTGTGTATGAATCTCCGACCGTGGGTTTATGCGTGTAACGAAAAATCTATGTAGCTTTAAGATGCCAAAATACGTCTCTATCCTGAAAAAAAAAATTAACCCAAAATTTTATGCCGAGGAAGGTGCTTTGATACCACTTGTAGTATTCCAGATATAAAATAGTATGCAAAACAAAAATAATTAGCTAGAAATGGTAGAGGAACAATGATATAATTGGAAAAATACCAGAATAATAACAGAATAACACTAGAAGAGCACTTTGATTACTGAGAGCAATGTTCACTTGCCTCTTCAAGGGGGCAACCTCCAACATAGCAGATCTCTATTACAATACTATCCAAGACAATATTTCTCATACCCTCTACTTCTATTTATACTAAATCTATCCGTCCAAAAGAACAATATAAATGAAGATCCTTCTAGAAGCAGAAGCTGCTATTAAGTCTTTTTACATTTGACTTATTCTTCCGTATTGCTAGGCCTTATTAATATTGGCCTTTATTACATGGAATTATATTATTCTACCTATGTGAAGGGTTAGGGAGCTTAGGTCCCTAACATTTATACATTGAGGAAGAAAGAAGATCAAGAAACTTCAAATCATAGTTGGATGTATTCATGATAACCGTGATGTTGTTGCCTTTATCTGCTTTTAAGATAATTATATTAGGATTGTCATTAAGGCGACAACTCACATTAAATTCTTCTTTAGATAGGTTGGGAGAAGGGGGTCTGAACAACCGAGGATCCTACCACATTCTTTCCTTATTTCCTCGACTTCATGGGTGGGCAAGTGTTCTGTAATAGATTCAATGGAACGAATGATGTATTCCATCGGGATACGACTAGGGACAAGCGAAAAAATAAAACCTTTTTGGAGTACGTGGAGGGAAGGAGGGTCAAGTTCAACGAAGGATAAATTTATCACCGTAAAGGAAATATTTATGGAATAAATATTTAAGGGAGAAGGAGAGGAATATTTTTGCATATGAGGAGGGGTGATGGGTAAGGGGCGATTTGGAGCAGGCAGGATTGGAAGGAATAAGGGAAGAAAGAGAATTCGGGGAGAATAAATTTATGAATCTATTTAGAAGTGGTTTCAAAGACACCAGCTGCTACAGTGAAATATCGACGGTCAATCATAGAACAAGTATCAAAAGACATTAAAGAAGAGAGTTTAATGTGAATATTAAAAACATTGCGAGATAAGCAATAGAGTTTTGACTTGGTGAAGTGGATTTCCACATGTAAAATACCATTGCTCGTTCTTGTGAAGATCCTATTGAGGTCAGGTCTTCGAACATGATGGAGAAACCTTTTGAAAGGTGGGAGGATGCACGAGTCGTTTAAGATTAATCACTTTTTTAATTCTCAACTTTTCAAAAATCTGGGTCTTTTTGAGACAATCATTTCCATAGAGGTTAAGTATCTTGTTATTTAGATTTAGATTTTCACATAATGTATGAGTTTGAAGTTTTTGGAAAACATTTTGTTAGAAGTTTTGAAATATCAATTTTTTTTTTAAACATCCAAAGTTCAGAGTAAACACTTCACCCATCATCAAGAGCTTGAAGTTTTTGGAAAACACTTTGTTAGAAGTTTTGAAACATCCAAAGTTTAGAGTAAACACTCCACCCATCATCAAAGATAAGAAAAAAGTAACTTTAAAAGATATTAAAATATTAAAATATTAAATTAACATATGACCGTTGATTCAAGATTCTAATGTATACCAACACTATTGTATATAGATAAAATTTATTTTATGGTAATTCAATAAAATAAACTCTAAATCAAGTAAAAACAATTTTAGATTATTAAAATAAAGATGATATCATTTATCCATTCATAAATATACTTAAAAAATATAATTTTTGTGATTACTAAAAATATCAATTAAATGACACACATTCTCTTATGTTCTTTATGGTTTGTCAAACATGTTTACAAGTTGGTGTGATAGTAATCTAACATTAAATACTATAAGTTGTGTTTTCCATCCTATCTGCTCTATACACATTATTCATTATCTAATAAATAAGATGAAAAGACAGTAAACCAATCATTAACTCATAAAATCCAATATCATTTCTCTTTGGTAAGAAATATAACCACACCTACTTATTTCATAGTCTCAATCTCCTAAAACTAAATACTCTCTCCCTCCCTTTTTTATATTTCAATTATAATAATAATAATTTATTGGTGTATGAGAGATCCCCTCCAAAGTATACATACCCTACCCCCCTATGGATTTGAACATGTGACCTCTTAGGAGGAAACACATATTCTTAACCATTAAACCCACCATTACTAATATCATTAAAATTTTAATACAAAACTATGTTAACCACTCTACTGATTTCAATTATTATTATTATTTAGCTATTTTCTCAGAATAATTATTATCTAAATACATTTACTTAAATTTGTAATTAACCATCATAGCCATGTCCCCACAAAATCCCCTTTTACATAAATAATTAGTGATCCTCTCGGTCAACTAATGTAATGAGTTGACCGTTGATCTTACATGAGTTTATGTGTGATTTTTAAAGGTTTTCATCTTATCCAAAATTGTATATATAATATATGTTTTTTTATCCAAAATTATATATTATATGTTTTTTATTTAAATAATATATATAATTATATTTATTTTGATTTCTAGTTAATATAAATTTTAATAATTCTTTAACTAATGCCAAAAGGAAGAAGAGTTGGAAAATACACTTCCTACATTAATCCAAGAAAGAAGAGTTGGGAAATACACTTCCTACATTAATCATTAATCTAAGAGAAAAAGTTGTATAGAAACTAAAAAAAAAACAATTGTAAATAAAACAAACAACAAACAATAGAGAACATGATATGTTAGAGAAAATCCATTTGGGAGAAAACCCCTACACTCTAAAACACAATCAATATATTACTCAACAACTAAATAGTCACAATATGGAGTCTTTGCACTTTCAACAAGAGTGTCCAACACTAGCATAATTATGGAGAAATTTTGGTAGCAGAAGAGTAAGATAAAACTTACACTACATTTTTCCTCTAGCCCTAGCACTGAATAAATAGGGATAATAAAACCATAAACCATTTATGTTTTTTCATTTCTACTTACTAGAAACCACCAACAAGTTATTATCTTCCACTGTTATGCATTTATCCTTTGTCTTTGCTCTGCATTTATTCCCTACTATAGCTCTACATTTATTATCTACTTCACTATAACTCTGCATTTATTCTCTTCTCCACTACATCTCTACAAGGTGTACAACACACTTGTCCCAACATTCTCCCACTTGTAATATACCTTGCAAGTACAAGGGAGAATGCATCAAACTATAGCTAATTTTTAGGGCCCATAAGGCCCATCGACTCACAACACCACTTGAATTTATATGTGCTCACCGATTTCATCAATGCATTTGCAAGATTTTGTAAGGTGTCAACTTTCTTTAGTATCACCTTTCCATCTTGTGCCATTTCCTTAACAAAATAGTACTGGGTATCTATTTGCTTTGTCTTTGCATGAAAGGTTGGGTTCCTAGCTAGACAAATGGCAATGTTACAATCACATTGAATTGTAATAGATCTTTGACTTAGCCCTACTTCTAAACATAGTTTTATAATACAAATGGTCTTCTTACAAGCATGCGCATTTTCCATATACTTTACCTCTGTAGTGGATAAAGAAACCACGACTTGTTGCTTTCTCATCTAACTCACTACTCCACCAAAAAACCAAAACTTGTATCCTCTCATAGATATCCTACTATCCACACCTCCTTCCTAATCAACATAATCCTATATATCCAGTGAGTGTGGGTCCCATAAAACATCATTATGATAGAAAATGGAGTATTTAGAAGCACCTCTCAAATACCTAAAGACCCTCTTCATTGCGACCCAATGTTCACATCCATGATTTTCCATGAATCGCCTCAAGACTCCCACTACTTGGGAAATTTCTAGTCTAGTACAAACCATTACATACATCAAACTACAAACTAAAATAGCATAATGAACATAAGCCATATCCTCCATCTCTATTGGTGTTGTAGGACACCTGCTCAATTGAAAGCCTAGTTCCCACAAAAATCATAAAACTCAAAGGTTTGAAATTTTCCATGCAAAAATGTTGTATCATAGAGTTTACATACTTACTCGGGCTCCACCAAAGATTTTTATTTTATCTATCTCTCTTGATCTCCATCCTTAAGATATATTTTGCATCCCCCAAGTCCTTCATATCAAATTGTTTTGAAAGTTGGGACTTCAAATCACAAATCACATCCTTATTGTTACCAACGAATAGTAAATCATCTACATATAGAGTGATAACAGGGAAATGACCACCATCCTATTTGTAATACACACAATGATATAATTTGGATCTCAAAAATCCTAATCCCAACACAAAAAAATCAAACATTTGGCACCACGTTCTAGGAGATAGTTTGAGACCATACAACAATTTTTTTAACTTGCAAACCAAGTGCTCTAGCTATGTCATATATATATCCTCCTTTAAGTCACAAAGAAGGAATGCAATTTTCACATCCATCTATTATACCTCTAAATCAAAGGCTTCTACTATAGATAAGATGAACCTAATATATTTTAACTTAACAACTGGGGGAAACATATCACCAAAGTCTATCCCCATAAACTAGGAATATCCTTTTGCAACCAACCTTGCCTTTTGATTTTCAACATTGCCATCTAAATTGATCTTCTTCTTGAACACCCATTTACATCCAATGAGTTTCCATCCATCAAGAAATGGTACCAAGTCTCATGTATTATTATTTCTAAGTGTATCCATTTCCTCATCCATGGTTGGTCTCGATGAGTCCTTATATTCCATCAACAATGCCTCTTTCATATTTATAGGCTCATTACCGTTAGCAGATAGAGAAAATATACATTTGAAATCATAAGGACTATAATTATACATGTCCGATTTCCTTCTTTATTAAGTGGACCTCCTTAAATTTTGAGGTGGAGTTTCTTCCTCCTCTTCCAAACTCTCTGAACCATCCTCCTCATCAAGTCCATCATGAACTTCATGTTCATTTTATATTTCAACTTTCTTAGTATTGAGTGGTAGTTGAACCACTAACTTCTTCTCATGCTCTTCTGGTTGCATCACTATGGGAGAAGACTTAACTTCTCTAAAAATAACATTTCTTTTGTAAAAGTCTTTTTCAACCACATGATCCCAAAGCTTATACCATTTCACACCAACACCATAGCCAAAGAAGATACATTTCAAAACCTTGTTATCCAATTTTGATTGCTTCTCTGTAGGCACATGAGCATATGCCTCACAACCAAAAACATGAATATGCTAAAGTGAGGGCTTCTATCTTGTCTAGACCTCCATAGGGGTCTTATCCATAAGAGGTGATGTGGGAGACCTATTAATCAAGTAACATGAAATATAAATTGTTTTTTCCATGAATTTCTTCTCTAAGTTAGCTCCACTAAGCATACTCTTAGCTCTCTCCATCAACATTCTATTCTTCCATTATGAAACTCCATTATGTTGAGGGGTATATGGATTTTTCTTATGTCTTTCAATGTCATTCTCCTTACAAAACTTATCAAACTCCGTAGGAAAAAAATCATCATCATTATCAGTGCTCAACAACTTAATCTTCTTACCAATTTGGTTTTCTAAGAGAGATTTAAGTTCCTTAAACCCATTAAAAACATCGGATTCAGTTATAAGAAAATATATCCATATCCTTCTAGAATAATCATCAACGAATGAAATGTAATACAAAGCCTTAGAAATTGAAGGAAATTTAATTGGACCAAATACAATAGAATGAATTAAGTCCAACAACCTGTTTAGGGGGTTGGATTCCCTTTGAATCAAAATTAGGTATTGTTATCCCCTAGCCTAAGGATAACTAAGGATATCGTGTCTCTAGGCCCATAGGTTCCAGACATAGAGTGCCAAGAGTCGGACGACCTAAGCATGGCCCCTCTTTTCTTCAAGTGCAGTCTACATATCACTAGCAACATCATCGATCAAATCGACTTGGTCTTGAACTGAAAATGGGTCTTGCTCCATGAGGTAATGAGTCTGGGTATCATGGTATGTATCACTCTGATATTTAAAACATTCAAACATGTTGCATTTGAATATTTTTGGATTTCATAATGTTTTCTTGACTTTATGCTCTTTGACCTATTTAAACCTGGGATGGTGACATGACACCCAAGTAAGTTGGTCTCCCTTTAGGATAGGTTGTCGCTTAGTGGATCTCTGAAGAGTCATCACCCGTTCCCTCCATACATACCACTTTCCATGCTATTCCCCTCCATATATCCACATTTTGGGCATTTGGGGTAGGCTCCACTTGGAAAGGGTTGTACCTTACCTCATGGAAAGAAGGGGCTAAAGGCCCAGGGAAATGTAGCTAGCAGAAGTTAAGAGCTAGATTTTAACCTTCAACATGTAAAGCATTGAAACGATTCTCAACAACAAAAGGGGAGCCACATATGAATAAGACGCTCAAGGAATTTGTTGGTGGATAGGAGATGTCATCATGAGCTGACCTATCATGACCATAAACATGTAGCGGTATGAAACTATCATCCATATGGCCACCAAGCCAAAGTAGTGGCTCTTTGTTGCATGGACAAGAGAAAGGGGGTCTCATCACGATTCAACCTTCTCATCTCCATGAAATGTTTGTGGATGAAACTGCCACTAGCTGGTCACCAAGCCAGGGCAGTTGCCATCAACTCTTTCCTTGCAGCATGAAGAAAGAAATTTAAAAATAATAAAGCAAAGATAAAAAGAATAAATGGAAATCACTGGGCTTGGAAACATATGCATCCATGAAAAGATGCAACTCACCCTCAACAAAGGAACCCATAGTTAAGTGTTACATTTCCCTGCTATCACATGCACCCCATGCCCAAAGGTTTTCCCCTTACCACCTCATATACTTGCATGAATTGGATCGATATCAATTGGGAAACAAACTTGAATTAAGGGGGCCTGGCCCAATAGGACGCCATCTGACCTTATCCAAACCTATATGTGTCAAGTTGCATAACATTTTGAGCATTTGTTTGGGTTTAGGGAGGTTTGATGCACATGTTTGGGAGTTTTATTTGTTAGATGTGATTTGCGTATTATGATGCTTGTGACTTATGAACCCATGGAGGGAGTACTTATTTTCTTTGCAGGACCTTTCCCAGTGAATATGTACATGGAGAGATTATTATCTCAGACCTTCATGTGGGATCAAAACCCATTGATGGATGGTGAGACCCCAACCATGGGGTGAGATAGAGATGGAGGGATTTTTCCAAGAAGAAGAAGGGTGTTGCCTTTGGAGGAAATTTGGTGGACCTATACCTAGGGGATTGTGCACTTCCCGCCTAAACGTTGGGATTTGAAGGCCTTAAACGTCATATACTTTCTAGGGTTATCACCTTGGGGGAAGTCATGAGGTTATTGGCACACGTGGGCAAGGATTTTGGCCTTTGAAGGCCCTATGTTTCACTTACTGTGCCCAATGTTTCATCATGGAGGACCAACATCACCCTATAAGGGCATGATGTCACCCTTAGGAGGGTCTTTAGATGCAAATTGATTTTATTTTTTCCAGAATTTAATTTTTGTAAGAAACTGACGAGGTTGGCCTAGTTTTTTGACTTAAAAATGAATTAAGGTCAAGTTTTTGTATAAATAAACAAAGAGTGAGATTCATTTTCATGATAACTTGTCATTGGACAAGAGGAGATCTGAAATTTCTCCCTAGTTGGGTGTACTTGGCTGAAATAGTGAGGCGCTACTCTTCTTGGAGGCTTGTTTTAGTACTTAGATCAATGTTTTTGAAGTTTTATGGTGATATTGCATGGTATATTCATGATTATTCTTGGTGCAAGTAATTAAAATATGAATTTTGTCATATATTTAATGGTTAATGGTATGGTTTTATTTTTTCATACAATATTATGAAATTGCATGGTGTATTTAATGTTTGAAGTAAGAAACTTAAAGTGCTAACTTTCCTACTTTTTATTTGCCTAGCTTTTTAAATTTATCTAATAATTAGTGAAACCCTAAGGGCCCTAAAGTGATATCTCCCTTCAGGTATTTATTTAGTTATTTTTCTCAATATACTTCTCATCCACAAACTCTTCAAGAGGAAGGAGGTGCTAGGGCCTAGAAGTGCCTACACCCTAGCTCACCTCCCTTCTTAGGGTCAAGAAACCTAGGAGGACTTAAGGTGATATTCCTCCTAGGTATTGGATTTTCTTGAATAGTGTGCATTATCATATGTTTTCATCTTTCAAAGAGGTCACCTCCTTAACTCCATATACCCTTAAAAGGAACTAGTCCTCTCCTCTTACTTTTGACAAGACTACCAACCTCAACTCAAACTTTCCACTTAATACCCTACTAATTTGCAAACCTAGTATAGATTACTAATCATAAAGCTTGTTGCTACTAACATCACTGCTACAACCTTTTGTTTTTGTCCTTATCGAGCCTATTAACCAAGTAAACCTACCTAGAAATTGTACAAGCCTGGGTACTATCACCTCAAGGCTTTAATATACTTTTTACTATTATTCTGAAGTGCATTTCTAAAGCTGTTGTAAATCACTTTACTGCTATTGTAATTTTTAATACAACCAATGTATGAAACCCCTTTTAGCCTACTTATTGTCTATAAGATCGCCCATAATTTGTACTAGGCAATCTATAATCAATAAGTGTTAAAGTAGTTGCTCCATTACCTAATTAAGGTACTTTTTTCTGAAGTGTTACTGTTGTCATCACTATCAATTTGTTGTTGTCACAAGTGTTTAGACAACTTTTAAAGTCATTAATTGACTCATGTTAATCTAGAAGTTGTAAGTGGAAAAAGTATTATCATTGCAAAGTCTTTATATTTTCCTTATAAGTTGCAATTTTTGGATTTATTACTGTTGCTACACATCTATCTTTTATGCATAAACTTGTCTAGTGGCTTATTTTTTATCATAAAGTCACTATTTGTTAAAGCATTGATATAATTGATTATTGCTATAAAAACTATTGTTGTTTCATTGGTAAAGGGAAGGTGAAAATTCACCTTACTTCCCTTTTACCCTTCAACACAACCATACTAAGTGAATTTACTCAATTTGGTGACCTAGAGAGAGGGGTGGTATTGCCTTGCCTTTTCCCCTTCATCAACCAACTAGGTCCTAGGATGTCTCCCTTGGAGTGAGCATTCCCTCCTCCTAAATAGAAAGAGGCACCCTGTTGGGGTGATAGTGACAGGGATACTTTTGTGTTACACCAATATAGGCCTACTTTCCTTTGGGCTTTGGGAAAGTACATATTGTGCGATAACACTTTTGGTGTTGTTGTCGGGGAACACCGAGTCAATATTCCTGAATGACACTTTTTCGGTAAGCCTTTTACTCAAATAATTTACTTCAAAAATATTACCTTACGACTCCACCGAGGGTGATTCCCTCACTCCCTATGATAATCCTTAAGAGGTTATTTGACGAATCCAATGACCTTTTCCAAGGTGCCACTTTACTCTCAACTTTGTGATATTTCCAAGATATGGGATCATGGTGCCCTGGGAGAAAGTGTATCCGTCTATTCATTTTGAAAGTTTTCAAGGATACCCACATTATTTTGATATAAAATGGTTGAAAAAATGTCCAAGATTTAAAGGCTTCCCAATTACTCACATTGTAGAATTCTTGAAGTATATAAGTGAAACAGAATTTAAAGGAGAGGTTGTCCTGATAAAATTGTTCATAATTTCCTTTCCATCAGTTTTACAAGAATGGATCAAGGGTTGTTGCGAAGAAAATGGTGTATCCTCTTTTAGATATCTCGTTAGTAGGTTTCTTGAGTTTGCAAAACCATAGTGCCAGACTTATGAGGATGCCCTTCAAAATCTTGAAATATCCCTAGAGGATGAAGGACTCACCACTGAGATTGTAGAAGACCTTAGGGGTGCGTACCATGCTCAATTCCAAGAACCCTACGATACAAAATTAGAGATTTATGAAATATTTTACCAATCCCATGAGGAAGAGCAAGAATTTACTCATGATTCCATCGAAGATAATAATGACTTGGTTGAAGAATGAGAGCTGAAAGATATCAAACATGATGATGAAGTGTTAATGTGTACTCTTCCCTATGGTGAATCCATCCATGATCCTATCCCTCCTGCACACGAATAAGAGAATGAGGTTAACCATTTTCCTTTTCAGATTTTTGATGATACCCTATTCTATGATTTGTAAAGTGAAGAAGTGTTAGAGGAGCTCTTGGATGTACTAAACCATTCATGTTATGATAAAGGTAATGACATGGTTGATAATATTGACGAGTTCATACATGTTGGGAAACGTAAATGGGATGTTATTGGTTATGATGGGGATCCTATTTACGACATTGAGGGTCATCTTCAAATATTTCCTTTACAAACATCATATGAGATTGCTATTGATTCTGATACTTTGAAACAAGGAGATGATATGGTTACAAATATTATCCAAATATCCAAGGATGACCTTGTGCAATGTTCTCATGATGATTTTTGGTCATACCTCAAGGATTTTGATGAGTATCCCTTTGAACACTAAGATTTATTCTATGAAGAAGGTAATAAACCATTGTTATGCTCAAATTTTAATAAGGATGAGGACATTCTTTGCTTGAAGCAGGATACTTGTGACAAGGTTTTCTATCTCCCTTCGATTGCTTTACCTTGCTATGTCACTAAGGATTCAGTTGGGAAACATATCCCTTGTCCCAATTTTTCTCTAGGGAAGAGCCTTCTTTTATAATTCAAGGGTAGGTTGAATAACTGAAGAAGAAGTTTATTATCTCAGTCTTTCAACTTTCCCTTAAGAAATTGTCAATCATCCTCTAGATTCTTGTTAGTCCCTTCTCAGACTTCAGGGATTGATGAAGTCCAAGGTAGTAAACCTTCAGAATCTTTGAGCCAACCTCTTGAGTCTTCTACCTTTCAAGATCCTTTTATGATATGGATTGATCACTTTTATAGAAGTGTGACTTGGCATATTTATGTCCCTCCCTCCTGCCTCCATGAGCTAGACCTTACAATTTCCTATGATATAGTGCATACTCTAACTCAAGTTATTTTTGTGCTTTACTTGTCATTGTTTTAGTTTATGATGAAGCACAGAGGAAAGTACTATGATGCATTGATAGGATGGTTTCACATGTTATATGAATACACCTAACATTCAACCAATAGGTAAGTAGAAGTAGGTAGGCATTGATATCCATTGTACATACCATTGCATATCATTATAGTATAGTTGTAGTTGCATTTTCATATTTGCTTTGCTTCATTTGTATATATGTATGCTCATCATTATAATTTTTTTTATTTCAATTTTTATATCATGTATGGAAAAGGGGTGATATCATCACCCTGGATGTTACTAATATATTTTGTTAATATTTAGCAGGTGCAGGTCATACCAGATATGTTGAGGTTCTTATGCACTCTACGGTGAGCACATGTCCCTGAGTTAGAGCTAGACGTTATCCCCTAGCCTAGGGATAACTAAGGAGATCATGTCTCAAGTCCCATAGGTTCTATACATGGAGTGTGATCAAGAGCCGAACGACCTAAGCATGGCCATGAAGGTCCTCTCGTTTCTTCAAGTACAGTCCACATATCACTAGCAACAACATCCATCACACCGACACTAAAAATGGGTCTTTCTCCATGAGGTAATGAGTTTGGGTATCATGGTATGTATCGCTCTGATATTTAAAAAATGCGAACATGTTTCATTTGAATCTTTCTAGACTTCATAACGTTTTCTTGAATTTATGTGCTTTGCCCTATTTAAACCTAGGACAATGACTTGGCGACCTTGTAAGTTGGTCTCCCTTTAGGATAGGTTGTCACTTAGTCGATCTTTGAAGAGTCATCACCCATTCCCTCCATACTTACCACTTTCCATCTTGTTCCCCTCGATCTATCCATATTTTGGGCATTGGGGGTAGGCTCCACTTGGAAAGTGTTACACCTTACCTGATGGGAAGAAGGGGCTAAAGGCCTAAAGGGAAATTTAGCTGGAAGAGGTTAAGAGCCAGATTTTAACCTTCGAGATGCTTCACCTAGGAATATTTGAGAAATAATTGAACCACTTATCAACAATAAAAGGGAACCCGCATATGAATAAACCACTCAAGGAATTTGTTGGTGGATAAGAGGTCTCATCACGAGCCAACCTACCATGACCATAAACATCTAGTGGTATGACACTATCATCCATCTGGTCACCAAGCCAGGGTAGTGGCTTTTGGTTGCATGGACAAGAGAAAGGGGCTCTCATCACGAACCAACCTTCTCATCTCCATGAAATGTTTGTGGATGACACTGCCACTAGCTGGTCACCAAGCCATGGTGGTGGCCATCAACTCTTTCCATGCAACATGAAGAAAGAAAGATAAAAATAAGAAAGAAAAGATAAAAATAATAAATGGAAATCAATGGGCTTGGAAACATCTACATCCATGTCAAGGTGAAAATCACCCTCAACAAATGCACCCATAGGTAAGTGTTAAATTTCCCTGCTATCACATGCACCCCATTCCCAAAGGTTTCCCCCTTACCACCTCATATAATTGCATGAATTGGATCAAGATCCACTGGGTAAATGACCTTAACTTAAGGGAGACTGTCCCAATAGGATTCCCTAAGACCTTCTCCAAACCTGGACATGTCAAGTTGCATAACATTTTAAGAATTTTTTGGGTTTAGGGAGGTTTGATGCACATGTTTGGGAATTTTAATTGTTTGATGTGATTGGTGTATTATGATGTTTGTGACTTATGGACCCCTGGAGGGCGTACTTATTGTATTTGCTTGACCTTTATCAATGAACAAGTATATGGAGAGATGATTATATTGGACCTTCATGAGGGCTCAAAACCCATTGATGGATGTTGAGACCCCAACCAGGGGGCAGGATAGAGATGGAGGGATTGTGCCAAGAAGAAGAAGGAAGTTTCCTTTGGAGGAAATTTGGTGGACCTAGACCCAGGGTATTGTGCCCTTCCCGCCTAAACATTGGCCTTTGGAGGCCTTGGACGTCATGTTCTTGCTAGGGTTGTCATCTTTGGGGTAGTCATGAGGTTATTGGCACGTGTGGGAAAGGATTTTGGCCTTTGGAGGCCCAACATTTCACTTCATGTGCCTAATGTTTCATCATGGAGGCCCAAATTCACCCAATAAGGGTATGACATCACCCTTAAGAGGGTCTTTAGATGAACATTTATTTTATTTTGTCCAAAATTTAATTTTTGTAAGAAACTGGCTAGGTCGGTCTGGTTTTTTGACCTAAAACTTAATTAAGGTCAAGTTTCTGTATAAATAAACAAAAAGTGACATTATTTTCATGATAACTTTTCATTGGACAAGAGGAGGTCTGAAATTTCACCCTAGTTGGGTGTACTTGGCTGAAATAGTGAGGCACTACTCTTCTTGGAGGCTTGTTTTAGCACTTGGATCAATGTTTTTGAAGTTTTATGGTGATATTGCATGGTATATTCATGATTATTCTTGGTGAAAGTACGTAAAATATACATTCTGTAATCTATTGAATGGTTAATGGTATGGTTTTATTTTCTCATACAAGATTATGAAATTGCATGGTGTATTTAATGTTTGAAGTAAGAAACTTAAAGTACTAATCCTACTTTTTATTTGCCTAGCTTCATAAATTGATCTAATAATTAGTGAAACCCTAAGGGCCCTAAAGTGATAGCTCCCTTGAGGTATTTACTTAGTTATTTTTCTCAAGATACTTCTCATCCACAAACTCTTTAAGAGGAAGGAGGCATTGGGGCCTAGAAGTTCCTACACCCTATCTCACCTCCCTTCTTAGGGTCAAGAAACCTAGGAGGAATTAAGGTGTTATTCCTCCTAGGTCTTGGATTTTCTTGAATAGTGTGCATTATCAATGGTTTTCAAATTTCAAAGAGGCTATCTCCTTAACTCCATCTACCCCTAAAAGGAACTAGTCGTCTCCTCTTAATTTTTACAAGACTATTAACCTCAACTCACACTTTCCACTTGATACCCTACTAATTTACTAACCTAGTCTAGACTATTAATCATAAAGCTTGTTGTTGCTAACACCACTAGTAAAACCTTTTGTTTGCAGCCTTATCAAGCCTATTAACCAAGTAAACCTACCAAGAAATTACACAAGCCTGGGCGTTATCACCTCAAGGCTTTAATATACTTTTTGCTACTATTACGAAGTGCATTTATGAAGCTGTTGTAAATCACTTTATTGTTGTTGTAATTGTTACTAAAACCACTATGTGTATTCCCTATCAGCATACTCATTATCTATAAGACTACCTAGAATTTGTACTAGACAAGCTATAATAAGTAAGTGTTAAAGTAGTTGCTCCATTACCTCATTAAGGTACTTTTTTATGAAGTGTTACTGCTGTCATCACTATCAATTTGTTGTTGTTACAAGTGTTTAGACATCTTTTAAAGTCATTAATTGACTCATGTTAATATAGAAGTTGTAAGTGGAAAAAGTATTATCATTGCAAAGTATTTATATTCTCTTGATAAGTTGCAATTTCTGGATTTATTACTTTTGCTACATATCTATTTTTTATGCATAAACTTGTCTAGTGGCAATTTTTTAATCATAAAGTCATTATTTGTTCAAGCATTGATATCATTGATTATTGCTATGATGTTTGTTGTTTCATTGGTAAAGGGAAGGTACAAATTCACCTTACTTCCCTTTGACCCTTCAACACAACTATACTAAGTGACTTTTGTAAATGTGGATGAACCTACACAGATAATATCTAGCTAGCAAAAATACATACACAGTTTGCAGAGAAATGAGAAAAGACAAAAAAGAGTGAGTGATAATCAAATAATTTGAATTAACCAAATCAATGAATGATAATTTACACATGATATAATATGTATAAATCAACTAATGCACACTAGAGGAGAAGCCAATGCACCATAGTGGTGGTCTAGAGTGATCTGGACAAACACTGACAGTTACAAGAGTTAACTTCCACCTAGTATTAGTTAATTAGTCTCTTAGTCTTTAGTTCACTGACTGAAACAAAGTGAAGTGAGGAAGAGATCAGGGAATCATGAGTAATGCACTAGTCTGGTGATAAACCCAAGGCCTTTGTTATACTAGATATTGTGACTTCATATTGTATGGATATATTGATTCAGATTGGGTTGGAAGTGCTTCAGACAAAAAAATCACTTTAGGATTTTGTTTCAGTTTAGGGTTAGCCATGACTTCATGGAAAAGAAGGAAGTAATCTAGTATTTCTCTCAGTATAGAAG
The DNA here is from genome assembly GCA_009831015.1 of Picea engelmannii. NCBI lineage: Eukaryota > Viridiplantae > Streptophyta > Pinopsida > Pinales > Pinaceae > Picea > Picea engelmannii. The sequence continues at coordinate 51,839 of ML779187.1, read as the reverse complement.
AAACATAGTACATTGCAACATGCTCCACCAGTTGTGAAGCTATATGGCTTCGAAAGTTTTATTTGAACTAGATATGGATGCTACCGTGGTCCTTTGTGATAAATAGAGTTGCATAAAGATGACAGAGAACCCAGTGTTCCACGATAAGATGAACCACATTGAGATCCGATACCACTACATTCATGATATGGTACAGAAGGGAGTTATGAAGCTCTAGTATTTTGGCACAAATGAGCAGGTAGTAGATGTGTTGACTAAGCCTTTATCTCACGTGAAGTTTGATTACTTTCAAGACAAGATTGGTGTAGTCCAAAAGGACTTCCCTTGAAAGGGGGAGTGACGATGATGATACTATGGTATCTTTACCACCAACAGGGAAACTCGTTAGGATTTATATCCTAGGGGATTGATCATCCTTGGATAGATCCCATAAGGTTCGTATGGACAGTCTATCAGAGTGCCTATGTATGTATATACATGTTGTGGTCAGTAGTGTGGCATCTCGTTAGGATTTATATCCTAGGGGATTTTTTTATCCTTGGATAGATCCTGTAAGGTCCAGATGGACGGTCTATCAGAGTGCCCACTGTTGTTGCTGTTGTTGTTGTTGTTGATGATGCTCTTGTCTCATTCTGTTTCCATTGATGTTGTTGTTCCAAATTCGTTCTGTTGATGTTGATGTTCCAGATTCATGCTGTTGATGTTGATTTTCCATATTCATGCCGTTGATAATGATGATGTTACTCTAGCTCTACGCTGTAGATGACGACGATGCTCGGTTTCTACTAATGTTGATGATGATAAAAACTTTCGATGATTTATAGATATGAAATACAATGTTCCATATGTTGATGAAGATGTCTCCTCCTCTTGATGTTGTATTGAGTTGAGACAATTGTGATTGATGTTGTCAGTAGAATACCCTTCTTGTTAAGGGGGATTGTTGAAATATTGTAACTTCGAAGAATATTCTACCTAAGAGGGAGTGTTGAATAATATTATTATATTATATTTATTTAGGACATATTGTGCCTTTGTAAAAGTCACCCCTTTTGTGCCTTAACAATTAAATGTAAGTTAAAAGGGTAAAGTGA
>ML779186.1:872752-908407 GCA_009831015.1 Picea engelmannii | reverse complement strand
ACTTGTAGAGATATAAAACAAGCAGGAATTTAGAAACAAAGATTTTAAGTCTGGAAATGCTTTACCGCTTACCAGTACTTGCAATTCTTTCTTGCTCTTATGACCTTGATGCTTCTGCCATAAACAAGAAGATACATCTATCAGTTCAGATGCTACTTCAGTACTTCCTTCCATCTTATAAAGGTTATCAACCTTTGTTTCCTTCATCAATACTAAATTCCCTTTCGACACTGTGAGAGCTCCACCTTGACCTATATACTTATATCCACAAGAATCCAACACTCTCAATGAAATCAAATTTGATTTAAGCTCAGGTACATATCTAACATTTGTTAATTCCCTAACAATACCATCGAACATCTTGATTCTAATATTGCCAACCCCAAGAGTTTTACAGGAAATGGCATTTCCCATAAACACTACACCCTCATCAACAAATTGGTAAGAAATGAACCAATTTCTATGTGAGCACATTTGGTGGGAGGCACTTGAATCTAATTGCCATTCTTCTTGATATTGTAAATTACTAGAAACAGATAAAACTTGATCAATCATACCTGAATTTGTTACAGCCAAATTTGCTTCCTTTGTAGAGTTTTCCTCAGATTCCTTTCTCTTCCAGCAATATTTCTTGAGATGTCTTGTTTTTCCACAGTACCAACATTTTGCTTTACCCTTTCTGTGTCTTGACTTAGATCGGAAAGAAATTCTTTCATTCTTCTCTGTGGTTCGACCTCTGATCAACATTGCCTCTGAAGTTGAGGTTTCTTTACTAGATTTTCTCCTCATCTCCTCAGCCAACAAAGCTCCCACAACAGAGTCATAATCTAAATTTTTTGTTGAGCTAAAGCTAATAGAGGTGACTAGATTATCCCAAGACTCAGGCAACAAACACAATAGTGTAATAGCCTTATCCTCATCTTCGAATTTAACTTCCATACTAGTCAATCAAACTATAAGGGTATTGAAAGTATTTAAATGGTCAACAACTTTTGTACCTTCTTTCATCCGCAAACTGTACAATTGTCTCTTCAAGTAGATTCTTCTCGTCAAGGATTTCGTCATATATAGACTTTCCAACTTTGTCCATAAATCGACTACTGTCTTCTCCGAGACAATATTGAACAAAACATCATTGACCAAACATAGGCGTATGGCACTCAGTTCTCTCGCATCCATCTCATCCCAGTCATCATCTGTTATGGTCGTGGGTTGCTTTGCTTTTCCCAAATTGCCTTCACCATGCCTTGTTGCACGAGCAGATCGTGCATCTTGAGCTTCCAGAGCTCAACGTTGTTTTTACCGTTGACTTTTCAACTTCAAACTTCAAACTCTGCATCTTAGCCATTTGCACAAAAGATATCCTAATATCCACTGCTTATAAAACCCAAAATCCCTTTGAAAAATATGTGAAGGAATAATTGGTAAATTTTTTTAATTAAAAAACCTTTTAATAATATATAAAAAGGTTTAAAAAATATTTTATAAAACAAAAAGATTCACTTTTAAAAAACATCCACTTTTACATTTAAATTCCTCCACCTTCTTTACTTTAACTCACCCATGTGACTTGGCTTGTCACTTTTTAATTTATAAAAATTACCTTTAAGTAATATGCCATTCCTTAAAAAAAAGTATTCTGTGCCAAAGTTTTTCACGCCAAAAAAATATTAACACATACGCTAATAAAAATTATTTGTTTGAAAAAGCGGTCGCACCTCCCAAGTGAGTGGCCTATGTGCTTCAAAGGGCTGGCACACGTCCCGTATGGATGGACTGCGGAAATCTTGAAAATTACACGGGGAGCTGCAGCCCCTCCCGATGCATCTAGGCCGTGGAAATTTCGAAAATCCGCCGCACTTCCCGACGCATCCAGGTTGCGTAAATTTTGAAAATATATCTGTGCGTGAAGTGTGCACCAGTGGCTGCCGTGACATTCAAGAGGAGAGACCTACGGAAATTTGGATATCTACGCATCTCCAAAAAATTTGATGCCTTCTTCTCCTCAAACTTGCTTTGATACCACTTGTTAGAATTGTCAATGCGGAAAACACAATTCACATGTAATAATTAACAATCACACACAAATAATAGACACAAGGATTTCACGTGGTTCACCCAAACGTTGGGCTACGTCCACCAAGCATAGGCATGGGTTGTCTTATTATTCAGATCATGGAGACTACATCAACTCACTCACACTCAGTCTCTCAGTCATTTTTGCCTCTATAGGCTTACATGTATTTATATACATTTACAAGAAACTGAATAATACATGCAATCCCTATCCATGTTCTAAATTGGTTTATTTAGTTGTAACCAACGCAGAATAATAGGATCCATATCCATCTTTGAAGTAATTCGTTGTCACCAAATCCCAANATGTATTTATATACATTTACAAGAAACTGAATAATACATGCAATCCCTATCCATGTTCTAAATTGGTTTATTTAGTTGTAACCAACGCAGAATAATAGGATCCATATCCATCTTTGAAGTAATTCGTTGTCACCAAATCCCAACAGTCCCTGCACCATATATTGACCAGAGGTAATAAATAAAAAATCAATAACAATAATAAGAACAACGACAATGAATTGGATCGATCCCACTATCAAACGAGCTAATCTGGGTCCAAAATGTCTCTATGAAATGGATATTATGGTTATATTACATAGATCCAAAGGCATCAAAACTTTCCCTCTCAAGTTGTTTGAATTCTTGAGAATTGAAAATGACATGTGAAGAATGGACCTGTGTACAAAGCTTTTTCATGGTTGCCTAAGCTAAATATATTCTTTAGCTGGTTCAATGCAACAACCTTATTATCCTCAAGGGAACCTGTAGAAAATGCTTTAGTCACATAAGCTTTATAAATCTGCCTCAACTCATCAATCTTTCAATCACTGTCCTATTCATCGGTTGGTATAGAAACATAGCCAATGTCTCGAGGAAGTCTCTCATTTGGATAATGCACAACAAATTTAATTACACCCTGCAATAATTGAACCATATGATACATCCAATTGACTAGACGTTCACTTGGCATTGGGAATTTATGAAAATTCAGTCGTGCACAAAATCTAGCGAATTCCTCCTGAGTAAAACAACAAAATATTACAAACTACTCATTATTTTTAAATCTGCTCTTTACCACCTAATTTGAGCTATTCTACAAAAAAAACCCATGTTTTGGATTTTGTTGATTCTTCTTTGTTGCTTTATAAAATGTTCCTGAAATCCAGGGCCTGGAATCGTGGGGGGTCCCTTGGCAATTTTGCAAACCATGGAGGGGGGCTACATTTCTCCACAAGCCGCCATGTCACACTTGACAAAACCCATGTTAGGTTTCATGGTCCCATCCCTTTAGTTTAAATGTTGAGCATGGGGGGCACGATGGTATATTGGCCATCAATCTCCATTTACAAATAAGCCATTAGATCTTCCTCTTAAATATAATGAGTATGAAATAATATTGATGCTCAAAATTGAACATAAACTGTAAACTGAAATCAAAACTTGATTGAAAACTTGTGAACTGAAGAAACTGCTTAACTGCTGAAAATAGATACTCGAGTGTCAAGCTTATTTATATACATTCAAATCCTACACTGGGAAGCTCAGCTACTCTAGTTAGGTAAAATCATGCTTCCAGTGAAACCATAAAAATATTTAACTGAACGCCCAAACCCTAAAATAACTTTTGGCCAATAAGATAAACTGTGATATGTAAGGTTGCAATTGAACATGAGACCGAGACTCATACTCCCAATGAAGAAATGTTGAAAATTTTGAGCTGACGAAAACCTCCAAATAAGTTGCTACTTGATCATGAAATTTATGAGGGATTACCTCTTTTTGTTCCCCAAAAATGAGCTTCTTCTGTATTCCATCTCCTCTCTTGATGAAGTAAGATTCCTACACATGTACCGTGTTAATGAAAGTTGAAAGATTAGAAGATTGGAATGAAAATAATTCGATCCAATCAACTACATGATCTTGAAAAATATATGAAATCATCCTTTGATCATTGTGTGCATATACACAACCCTCATCATCAATTTGAAATAATTTGAGCTCCAATGGATGAATAAAGACAATTTCTTTAAATTGTTGATGTTCTTCCTGCATTGCAAGTTATTGAGAAGAATTTGAAACACAAATATCCTTAATATCATCATCAATAATAATAGCTTCCTCATGTTTTATGACAACGACATGATGTTTTGGAACAACAACCTGCTCCTCAATTAACTGATCATAATCCACTGCAAATCATCCTTTTGAACATGATTATTGAAAATTTCTAAAGATGTTGTCTAGGGACTTTGTTCTTATTTATTGTCTTTATCAAGAACAAAACTTTACATTTGTTGATGATAGGTAAACCCTTGAAGATTAAACTTTTCATCATAAATTTTAAACTTCTTCTGGACACTAACTTCTTGAAAATCAAAGCTATCATGTATGAGATTATTGCTGTTTGAACTTTCTGTGAATGATAACAAAGGAATATGCCCTTCTTTTTGTTGATTATTTTCCTTAAGCATAGAGATATCATTTTGTTCAATAAGATATTTACCTTTATCCTCTAAGACATGAAACAAAACTGTACCTTCTTGAAAACTTTCAGGTGCATTTAAATTAGAACTATCCATAGATGTTTCTTCATAGACTAACAAATCTTCTTCATCCTCACTGTTGTAGTAGACTTGTTCTTCCATCTCTTGATCACATTCAAACTTTTATTCACAACAATCCTTCCAAAGGATCTCAATAAGATAAATTCTTTTACAATAAGAATGAAATACATCATGAAAACTTTTGAGTGAAGATATACTGTCAGTAGGTAAAGACTTATATCATTGACAAGCATCTCCATCCAAAGATATCATGAACATTTTCATGAGAACATATTCATGAAGAATTCCCATGAACTAGTTCATGCATTCATGAAAATCCATCAAGTGTTGTGCAGGACAATCATCATCATCTTCTCAGAATCTTGAAAGGCAGCCTTGCTAGTATTCTGTGCTAGGCATAGGATTAGGAAAGCTATATATATTTGAAAAATCCAAAGGAGCATACCTTGCAACTATCTTCACAACAAAAGAACTTGACATTGAAACATAGTGGAGTTGCTAAGTGAATAACCACACAACATGTGTCTGATCCTTGTTCACTTTCAAGAACCTGATCTAATCTTTATAAAATCCAGGGATAATATCTTGAACCTTCGATCCCTAACAACGACACCAAAAATAATGTTGTAACATGAGATGCTTCCCTGCTGTCTAAAAACCATTTCAAGACATATTTAAACCAACTTTAGACCACAAGTTGGCTCTTTGACTAGAGAGGGCTCTCTCATATGATTTAAGAATGCTTGTTGCCCACTATCACTAAGCAATAGTTCTAACATTAAGTATAGGATGCTAAATTTAAATAATAAAGAACAAGATAAACAAAGTGGGAGATAAGATGACATTTGAATGGAAATAATAAGAGTAGAACTCTAAACCAAAGGCCTTTTCATTGAGCATGGAGTCTCATTGGCTTGAGCATATAAGATACAAATGATAGGTGAAGGAATAATAGGAAGACATTTAAATATCAAACATAGTAGGGGGGAAAAATAATATCTATTAACTCGAGATGAAGAAAGTGAACTTGGCATAATATTATGAATCCAATATGTAAAATGAGCATTAAAATATGGACATTTTAAAGAGTGAATCTAAAAAAGAAATGTTCAGAAATGCAATTTGCTAACAACATTTAAAAACATAACATAATGGGAAAATATCATTACCAATGAAATATTTTCACCATCAAGCAATACATTCATTTGACATTAGGGAAAACCAAATAGTCATTGTTGTAAATCAAATTACACCGGAACAAGAACATGTTTGATTTAATCAAGAAGCTCAATACAATAAACAGAAGGAAAACAAAGCTTAGAAACAATAAGGCATGAATCCTTAAGAAATATCTCTGACTCATAGATGTATAAAAGATTATCCCCTCAGGCTTATTCTTCAATAAAAACACAGTCTTTGTTTTGCCAAGAAATTCCTAATCTACCCCCTGTTACACATAAAAATTACTCATTAGGATGATGGCTTAGTGTCGTCATTACCAATGTCGCAAGTGTCGCATTTTGGCCACAAGTGTCACACAAATCATACTGTCACCTTGCCTATGTCGTGTCTCAGACGACAATATCAAGAACACTGAAAAGACACCTCAAAAGACTATTTTTGAAGAGGAGAAATCATTTGACAGAGATTACAAGTCTTTTGCCATAGAAACAACCACTAAAAAATCAATTTTGGAAGGCAACACTCCCCTATACACTGTCAAGGAGTGCCAACGCTCTGTGACCTCTTTTGGGGGAGCGTTCCAACGCTCTGTTCCCCATTCTGAGGGAGCGCTGGCCTTTTTTGAATTTTTTTTTGGATTATTGAGAGAAATCAGGGAAGAATCCCTTCATATCTGGAGTTGGTTGGATTCAGATCTGAGGTCAAGGCTCGATCTTAGGGAAGATCCACAACTAAAGGAAAAGAATCCTCAACTTATCCCAAGAATCTCTTAAGTGGTTAGGCCTCTCCAATCCTATATAAGGAGGCCTCTTCATGGTAAAAGATGAGACATTGTAAAGCATCAAACTTATGATATCATAAGGGAGATATCATTGAAGCATCATCATTCTATGTGTGGATTATTTGAGAAAAGGTCTGGACAAAGAGAGCTTGGTGAAGCTGCTGCACCTACATCTATGGCTGTAAGCATTTCACTTTGTTTTCATTAATACAAATCTATCCCTGGCCTGTTTCCTTTAAAGTTTGTGTATGTTTTATGAACTTGTTTCTTTTATAGATCCATTATGAAGCTAATCATGGTAGAGTAGGAAGTATGTTTCGTTGTTGTTGCTCATTTTATTGCAAGACCTTCTGAAGAACTTGGAGATCAAGATCAGTCTGGATCGAGCAAGGACAAACATCGGTAAAAGGTATTTACCCTTCTTCCTTCTTTTTCTTTGAATAGTTTAGCTTCATGAAAAGGAATGTTAGTGTCCACAATAACACTTTTCTATCTTGGCCTTAGGATTCTAGATCCTAAGAGAGAATCCACTTGTCTGCAGGGGGATTTCTCTGTAATAGAAATTGGAGACTCCACTGGGGAACAAATGCTTTCAGTTTTGGTTCCCTAGATCTTGTTTTTAGCCTTTGCTCATATTTTTTGACCTTATTCATACTCTGTCTCTGATCCTCAGATGTGTTGATTGGCCCTTTATTTCATCTCATATACTTTGAATTTCTGAGTTTGTTTGAATTTTTGGATTTTTGGGCATTTTTTCTGAATTTTTAGTGGCCAACGCCCCCTACCTCTTCTACTAGAGCGTCGATGCTTCATGCCAAGATTACACAGAGCGTTTCAACACTCTGGTGCCTTTGACACCAGAGCGCTGCCCCTTTTCTGTTAAAATCTTGTAGGAGATTAATCTATGAATTCATTTTCTTGTTGTTTGCACTTACTTAGAGTCCTTACAACCTCAGTACATCTTTGTTTTGGCCTTCAACACTTTGTTTTCTTAGAATTGATCACCTTTTGTTTAGAATTTTGATATTTGTTTCCTTACCTTGAAGTCACTCTTTGTTTTCGATTATTTAGAGTCAACTTACTGTTTTCCTCTCATTTATCTGACTGAGTGAAATCTTTTGTAAGGAAATTCAAAGGTCTATGCACCTTTCCATTTGATCTTTGAAGTCATCTTGTTCAAGCCTTTTTCCTTCTTTTTGAGTTTTTGGTTTTATTTTTGCAAGTTTGGTTATCTTTTTGTTTCTTGTTTAATCACAACGAGAGTGTGTTTTGTTTGTGTGAAGTTTTCTTCTGATTGTCTAAATCTCATTGATCTTAAATTCTGATTGACTTAGGAATCCTTACATCATATTGATTATCATTCACACATAAACAAAAGGATATATTTTTCTGATTGGTTTTTGGATCTTAGAACAATTTTATGAAAATTTTAGCATGATATTGGATTTGATTGAGAAACAATTGCATGAGGATACAACATCTTAGTGTTTGATAGTGAAAAGAACATTTTTCTCCTTCCCTTAAATAGGCATTCATTGAACGAAAAGACTGTTTATCATCTCTTATGCATTTTTTGGGAATTGAGTCATTATACCATCAAGTTTCACTTTCATACACCCCTGAGTAAAGAACAACTGCAAAATTAATGCTAATTAAAATAGATCTAGAACATTTTGTTTTTAGAATCTTCCACCAACATTACATTAGGATTAACGCTTTGGATTAGGCTGTGAGTACAACTCTCCAAAGCATTCAAAACAAACATTAGCATCTTGCGATAGGGATAGCAAATTGAATTTTCAAATAGGATTTCTGGGATCCCCCTCTCACACAGGGTTTACATACGAGGTCATGTTCAGGAGAGTTACAGAGATTATCTCTCCGTGGTTCAACCATTCATAGTAGTCAGATCGTATTTTGGGGGTTGTTCTTGAGGCTCAACTGTTTTCATTTGGTCTCGGTGCTTCATGAATTTTGAATCCATTCAGGGTCCTCTGGAGTTCTACTGGTCCACTTGTCCTCAGTTCTCTCGAAGAATTTCAGACTTGTTATCCTTCCCATACGTTCGGACTGGACTGTCAACTGTACCCGCCCAGGGGCTGACTGTGAGTTGGTGTCCTTAGTAGCCATAATATTTAGGGTTTTTTACACAAGGTGACGGTGAAGGGAAGTCTCATTATACCTGGAACAGACATTGGTCAAACTCACTTGGGCTCCTTGGAGGGCAAATCCACAATTACTGCGTGGAAGCTTGCACCAAGGCGTAAGTCCATTAATCAGGTCGCCATCGTAACTGTTCCACCTGCTCATATCCTAGCCCCTTCTTGACTTGATCACGTGATGTTGGATTTCATCACCAACTAGTAAGTTCATGGAGAGAAGGTTTTGTTTGCTTGGTTTGATTCCTAATTTTTTAGTGTGTGTTGTTTCTTTTTGTTAGTTGGCCATATATTTTTTGTGTAAAGTATTTAGTTTGGGAAATATTGACCCTCCACGCCGTTCATGCAGAATGCAAGGGTTACCCCTGGAAAATCCAGAGGGTTATCAACCTTTGCTTACTGATCCACTGGAGGGCTCTCCTCAACAGAGTGAGGTCCAAGACACAACCACTTCACAAGTGGAAAGGACTGAATCTTTAGAAAATTTCTGAATTTTCGATCTCTAGAGTTTATTCCTCATGGTTACGAGAGACATATTCTCCGACTAGATTCATCTAGAGAACTTGTTGTTGACACTTATGGAATACCAACTGGACCACTCATAGGCCCTGAAAACGTGAAATCCTTTTTGGACTACCAACATATTTAGAAACCCACCTCTCATAGTAGGGGATCTTTTCGACTCAGGGGCAGGTGCCGATATACCTGTCATATCCCAATTACCTAAAATGTCTGCTACATACATGGTACCCTTAAATCACTTTTCTTCTACACCCAGTAGTGCCACCATCATGTCAAACACACAGTTAGTTGGTCCTCGATCAACCATTTCTCTCCAGATGGCCCATTCCACTATGGTCCCGCATGTTGCTACAATCCCCACTGGAAATGTGACACCATCCCAAGTTCCGATTGGAACACCACTTAGACCAAATCCATCTGTTCCACTTGGGTACATAGATTTGAATCCTTCCATTACCAACACTACCCAGGTTACACTCGAAGGTTCTATCCCTACACCTTTGTTTGGAGGAACTGGTCTTGGTGGCTCCAATCCGGTTGGAGTCTCTGATCATTCATCTTCTGGTTTCCATATCCCTCTGGGAACTCAACCTCATGGTGGGGGGAAACCTCGATTTTGGAGTCAAACTCAAATTGGGACACAATCTCATCTTGGGGGGAAATTACAGACTGGAGTCCCTAACCCGTTGTATGGACAGAATGTGACACCAAATCCTTGGCACATTCCTTTTCCGGTAAATCTACTATTCCCTAGGGGGAAACATCCTCAAGGACAACAATAAACTTATCCTCCTTATGGAAAAAATATCTATCCACCTTATGGGAAAACCCATCAACCGACTTATAATCCTCATAACCCATCGGGTTATCCTCCCTATGCACATGTTTCCCAACCATCATCGAATCCTAGTTATACTGGTTAGCAACAACCGAATGTAGGAGAACCTACTGGATATAATTATCCACCTAACCCAGTTTACGGTCCTACTGGTGTCCCTATGTCACACCAGTATCATCCTCATGTTAACCGACAACTACCATTTCTCATGACTCTGGATCTCCCAAACTTGTCTCGGTTAACCAATGATCCTATATTGCATTATCCTTTTTGGCCAGTCATCCCTGCTAAATTACCTTCCGATATTCCAAAATTTAACGGTAAAGATGGAGAAGACCCGAACAATCATGTGATGACTTTCCATTTATGGTGTTCATCAAACTCCTTAATGGATGATTCTATCCGTTTACATCTTTTTCAGCAAACACTTATGGGCTCAGTAGCCAAGTGGTATATCGAACTTCCACGTGGTTCTTTCCAAGATTTTAACTCCCTTGCCATGTCCTTTCTCACACACTTTCAACTATCCATTCGATACGAGACGAGTACCAAACTCTTGACCTCCCTTCATTAGAAAAAATCCATGCATATCTATGGTCATATTCATGAGTGGAGATGACAACGAAGGTTGATCAAAGCAGTCATTCCTGACCTGCTATTGGCGGAATGGTTTACTAAATCACTGTTACCCCCGATTTCTCGTGATGTCGCAATAGGTGGTGTAGTCACTAAGGAAGAGGCCATTGCTCAGGCTCAGTACTTAGATCTGGTTTATTCCCAATCTGGTACTTTGTATGAGTTGATCCCAAATGCTACTTGTGCAAATACCGATCCATCTAAACCGTCATCCACATCACATGCGGATGGAGTTATCGGCTCCCTCAAAACCCAATTTGTTTCCCAGTTGACTGGAATGGAAAATCGATCTGCTCCATCATCCATTCCCAGTTCGACCAAACTCTCCTCTACCTCCCACCAAACTCAAATCTCTGAGGTGAATTCAGTTCAATCTTCCCCTTCACAACAATCCAGAGGTAAGAAGAAGACAAAGAATAAACCAAAGAATAATTATAACCATGAACAACCCAAAACTCAAACTCAAACCTGTACTACCGAAAATAAACCACAGCGGAAACCAAAATTCCCATGTCTCATTTGTGGTTACGATCACTACACTTGAGATTGTCCACATCGCGATGAAGTGGCCAAACTTTTCAAGGGAAATTCCCAACCCGCCGTGCTTACTCAGCCTTTTCCACAACAACAATCTATGGTTGCTGAAACCCCCTCTCTAGGGGGCAGTTCCAACCACCCTTCTCATGATGAAGCCTCGACAAGTGACCATATTTATCTATTTAACATGATTGATTTAACCACCCACTCTATGACATACGACACACCAGTTAAACCTGATAAAGGAAAAGTCACTAATGGTACTTTACCGGATCCATCACCATCCTCTGTTAGTCCTCCATCTGTTAGTCCTTCGTCTGGACCACTTCAGATCGATAAACCTGCGTTCGACTCTATATTACACCCTCCTAAGAGCACTATCCGTAAATATACCTTTAATCCTAGTTCATGTGCCGCCCAGAACTACAACATTGTTGAATATTTGGATCAAACACCGTGTGCTATGTCCGCGTTAGAAGTTCTACAACACTGCCCAAGTCAACGTAGAACGCTCTTGGCTGCTATTGGCGCTGTTGATCTTGAGTCATCCAACAATATCATGTTTAACTTGGACAATTTTACGTCTCGACTCTCTCACCAACTTGCTTTCCAAATTGATGTTGTTGTTCACAATCAACAAATTTACCGCACCATATTGGATGAGGGAGCCTCTACTTGTGTCATGTCTTTAGCGTGTTGGAAATGTTTAAAATCACCCGCACTTAAAAAATCCCCAACGATGTTGCGCGCATTCGATGGGAGAGGTTTTCATCCCCATGGACTCTTGTAGTCCCTGTCTGTCCAGCTGGGCAACAAAACCGTCACTGTTGACATCGAGGTGGTCGATGCTCCCCTCGATTACAAATTGTTACTTGGAAGAAGTTGGTTTTATGCTATGACTGCCATTGCTTCGTCGATATTTTGATGTGTAAATTTCCTCATCAGGGAAAAATTGTCACTGTCGATCAGTTAGATTTCTGTACACCCGACGCTCGCGCTCCCACTACCAACAATATTCCATTCTTGGGAGATCACAAGATCACGTATGAAAGTGTTGGTGTAGGATTATTAAAAGATTCCACCCTCATGGGTACCTTCCCTGCACCACTTTCTCCTACCACACATCATATTGCCACAGTCAATATGATTTCGACTACGACTTATCAGTCTTTGGAATCATCTGATCCCTGGATTGTACCTAGTCATATAGAGTTCGATGTGCTAGGTGACACCATCACACTTAGTCCAGTCGAGGCTTCATACATTGCTATTCAATTAGCCTCTCCCTCTTCGGATGACCAACATATCTTGGCACCCGACATCTACTCGATGCCATCTTGGTTAAATTCCTTGACGTCTACTTTTGACTACATTTCTCAAATCTTTCCGTCTAACGAATCTATCATGAAAATGCTTAGCATTGACGACATACCTTGGGACGATAACCATCATCGATCCTCTTTTCTTCCACCTCTTGAAGAAATACAGGAAGATATACACTCTATCTTCCCCCCCCCGATGTTGTCGACTTTCCACAATCACCCATACTTACACAAGATAATATTTCTGAAGGGAATTTAGGCAACATTACCTCTACAGTCGTTATTGACATTTCGATCAAGGAAGGTGCAGTGGAAAATATTAATCTTGCTGTTAATTGTTTTCCCGAGGAAGTGGTTTCTTATACCATTTTATTTAAAGAATTTTGTGATGTCTTTGCTTGGAGCTACGAGGAAATGCCAGGGATCGATCCTTCGATCATTGTGGATGAGATTAAAACCTACCAAGGTGTAAAACCTGTTCGACAGAAACTCCACCCGGTCCATCCTAAGAAAACCACAGCTATTAAGGCAGAAGTTGAGAAATTATTGAAATCTGGCTTCATCTATCCTGTCCCTTTGATGGAATGGGTTTCAAATATTGTTTCGGTTACTAAGAAGCAAGGGACCATTCGTGTCTACGTTGATTATAGAGACCTCAATAAGGCTTGTTCGAAAGACAACTACCCTATGCCCTTCATCGACCAAATTATTGATAATTACGCTGGTAGCATGATTTTCTCTTTCATGGATGGTTTCTCAGGGTACAACCAGATTGACATTTTGCCTGCTGATCAGCATAAGACAACCTTCATCTGCCCGTGGGGAACTTTCGCCTATCTGAAACTACCATTTTGCCTAAAAAATATTGGTGCCACATGTAAATTCTAACCTTGTACAATATCTACTGCAAACTGATATTCAGAAAAGAACAGAAAAGATACAATGGCAAATACAAACATTACACAGAGAATTTTCACCTAGAAACCCAAACCGGGAAAACCAACATATATTGTATTCATACATTGTGTTACATTGTTTACAATACAATATACATATAGGAGCCAACGACATCCAAAACCCTAACCCAATGACCTGGATTAGTTCAAAACCCTAATTCCTTAACCGGAAATAGAAAACCATCGGCAAAAAACCATGTGCCAAAAAGCCACCTAAATATCATGTGGTCCCGGAAATATGTCGTCTCGGTGCAGATTTTTTTTTTGTGTGGATTATTTGAGCAAGGGTCTGGACAAAGAGAGCTTGGTGAAGCTGCTGCACCTACATATATGGCTGTAAGCATTTCACTTTGTTTTCATTAATACAAATCTATGCTTGGACCGTTTCCTTTAAAGTTTGTGTACGTTTCATGAACTTGTTTCTTTTATAGATCCATTATGAAGCTAATCATGGTAGAGTAGGAAATATGTTTCATTGTTGTTGCTCATTGTATTGTAGGACCTTCTGAAGAACTTGGAGATCAAGATCAGTCTGGATCAAGCAAGGAAAAACATCGGTAAAAGGTATTTACCCTTCTTCCTTCTTCTTCTTTGAATAGTTTAGCTTCATGAAAAGGAATGTCAATGTCCACAATAACACTTTTCTGTCTTGTTCTTAGGAGTCTAGAGCCTAAGAGAGAATCCACTTGTCTGTAGGGGGATTTATCTATAACAACCCCCCTCCTCTCTCAAGTCTTCCACTGCTTCTTTTATAGTTTTTGAATGCTGAATGGTTGATGCCTTCAAATATGGGATTGGTTACACAACTGCTACCTCAAAATCTGTCTTTGGATCTGAATAGAATCAAAATAAAATCACCTTGGACCATTTGAAACCTATAATATATGTGTTGTCCTTTTTCTCTATAAAATATGGATTTTATTGTTTGTCATTAATTCTACAATATTCCTTAGCTGTCACTTGAGGTGTGTTGTTCAAAAGAGACAAATGAGGTTTACACCATAACCTCAAAATCCCTTTATGATATGAAAATGGAATGAATATGTTTCCAATAGAATATTTAAAATCAAGAAGACCTATCTCTTTAAATTGCAAGTGTAAAATGGTATGTGTTTGGGTAATTGGATCAAGTTACTAACAAATAAATTAATTAGTTTTACTTAAATAGGAGCAACGTATCAGACATATAAAAACCATCAATAATGAACACATAACACAACAAATGATAAAGGATATCATCCCTCTCTTGGGCTACATCTCCTGGTCTAGCTTCCCTTGGATCATTTTCATTATTCTTAAAAAGTGATCTTATAGTGCTCAAAATACAAAATAGATGGCTCCAATGGCTTTAGAACATCCAAAAACCCCTAGCTGGGCTTTTTTGGCACCTCGTTTGGCCAAACAATGAAGAAGTTACACCTCCTGGAAGTTTTTCCCTTCAAGCTTTTTGTACCTGCTCACCAAAACACACCTGTGAATGACCAAACCGGCTCCCGCAACATACCTGGGTCAAAAACACAACACCCATGTGCACTCCGTATATCGAGGTAATCTGTCGAACAATTAACGGGATTAGTGCCCCCTTGGGTGATCCAGATTATTTTCGGCACGAAATGAGAGCAACGATATAATAAAGAAATGCACAAAGATATCACAGATATTCAATAATATAACATAAGTGTACCATAGATGCAACCATAAACACTGATATACAATAATACATGATTTTCATTAATGAAAGAAATGTGCAGAGACTGTAAAAATACAAAGTGAAAGACTCACTAGAATGGTGGCAACTTATCTCTGAGAAGAGATGTGACGGCTACTCGCATTCGCAAGAAGATGATTACAATGAGGCTCTGAATACCTTTTTACAATAAAAAAGAATGCCAAAAACCTATACATCCAAAAACCTAACCCTAGGAGATGAAGCGCCAAAAGTCGTGTGGGCCCCGTTTGGGTAAGTTAGTACATTAACTTCCCGGGGTTGTAACTTTTGCATACGATCTCCGTTTTAGGCGTATGATAGCCCGTTGGAAAGGTACCGTCGAGGAGATTAATTTTGGGGCCTCAATAATGTCGTAGTAAATCATTGAGTTGGGTCGATCCTGAAAATCCTTCATTTAAGCCCTCAAAATGGCCCCAGAAGTTAAAAACTGCTAAAAATAGTAAATTGCCAAAATTGTCAAAAAACTGTTTTGAGCTAGTCGGAAAAGGTGGGTGGCCACCGATATCCACCTGGATCATTGGGTGGAGGTGTTGGTCGCATGGGGGGAATGTGGCCATGTCCCAACACCTTTCTTGGCCCCCCGTGGCTAAACCATTGCATATATCCCACACCATTAGTCACGTGGAGTGGCCATGTGGCCAAAGCTCCACACTTGCCGGGCTAAACTCCAATTGTAAACATTTGCGCACCAAGGTTTAATGGATAGTCATATGGTGGTATGTGAAACAGGGTTGGAACCGGGGGCTATACCAAAATAAACAAAAGTCCGCGCACCCATGTAATGTGGTTATATGCTATGGAGATATGGTATAGTCAATGCGCCAGGGGTTGGGGCTAGGCCCCAGCCCTTAACTCTGCCACCCGACCGTTTATTCAAATTCAAATAATAAATTTAAACATTAAGGGTTAAGAACCACCATGGGAGGGCTAGTAGCCCGATCGTGCCAAATAACTGCCCCTTGCCCGGAGGTCGTGGGTTCGACTCCTGTGGAGTCTTAAAATTTTACCACACCAACCACTGGAGGGGTGCCACGTGGAAACCCACGACTGGGCCACGTGGCACCATAACATTTTCCCTCAAGATGACATGTGTCAAAATATGATTCACCCATCGACCATCGAGCTTGCCGAGTCAACATTCCAACTCATCTGCCACATCACTGCACGACCGTACGATCAACTGCCATGTCATCACTGTATGGACTGCACAGTTAGTAAAATTTTACCTCTTTGGAAAAATGAACAGAACACGATATCTTACTCATACGACGTTCATTTGAGCCTGTTCAAGTTGTGTTGGGTTCGTGACGACGAGGCCTACACACGTGTTTGTTTTGAAGTGATTTCGAGCACTTTTATTTCTGAGAAAAAATTGATCCCCTGGATCACACCTCCTCATTGGGAAGCTTTTGGACCTCCAAAAGACTACTTTTAGTCAATCTAAAGATGAGGGTACAGTTCCCCCACCTTTCCAATCTCAATCCACTTGTCCTTGCTTGGATTGGTGACTTTGAGACCAATACAAAACTTGTCATGCCTTGTCTTGTACTTGGCTTGGCTCTTTCTCAATTGTTCTTGAACGGTTTGATGCACAAACTGAAATGGTTCAATGAACTTCTTGGCCTAGTTATAAGCAGGTCGAAATTAGTATAGATGCTCATCCCAAAAATTAGGATGCTTTCCCACACCAAAATGGCCAGGAACAAGAGAAGAATGTGTTTCCCTCATCATGTTGACTCTTTCACCCTCTGAAAAACATAGCTTGCCAAGATAAAAAAGTTTACCATGCACATAGGAATCCAATTCCTCAACTTGGTTAGCACGACACAAAGTTGCATAAACATTTTTTCCATCAACATCTAAAGCATACTGTTCCAAATAACTCTTACACATGATAGGATTATGCTTGAAAATAACTAAAGCACTAACAATAGGCCTAGTAAGCATATCAACAAATTTGTCATAAAAGTATTTTTTTATACCTTATCACAAAGTGGAAAACATAGCTTGTCAAGGCATGCAATGGAGCTTGCTTTGCTCTCAAAAATTTCTTCCATGTGTCTCCTTCAACAATTGTATCTGTAGTTTTGTTCAAGGCTCTGAAATCTACCCACATACACCATATACAATCTTTCTTTGGTACCAAACCAATTGGTGACCTGCATGGCAAAGTGCTTGGTTTGATGACCCCTTTGTCAAGCAACTCTTGGGCTTGTTTTCTGATTTCAACATTCTCCATGTCAATGTTTGGAAGAGGACCTCCTTGCTGCAATAAAATCTCATGTTGGACACCCCTTTTAGGAGGCAATCCCCTTGGTTCCTGAAACATCTCAACATTTTCACTAACAACCTCATACAAATAAGATTGTAACTTTGCATCACATCCTTTGAGAACTTCTTCTTCATCATTGTCTCTGGGTTTAATCATCAAAAGCAGAAGGTTCTTACTAGCATTGACTAGTCTCTTCATTTTTCCAGCATTTGCAAGTGACAAATTCATCTTCTTTGTGTGTGCTCTAACAATGTACTCAACTCCATTTTTAAACAAATGATACTTGTTCTCATGATGATGAAAAATGGATCTCCTATCATATACGTATGGGCTTCCAAAAAAAATACCACAAATATCCAATGGAATAACATCAAGCTCTACCTCATCTATATAGTTTGCAGTGATGGAAAATATGAGTTTACACCTTCTTGTCACATATCCAACCTAAAGGGTATGGCTTAGTATAAGTAGTTTCCAAATCTAGTTTCTTGACAATATATTCAGAAATAAGGTTTGCTTGCGATCCTGTATAAAAAAGAGTATCTATCTTGGTATGTTTTGAAATTACGCTTATGTGGAAAAGCCCTATCCTTTGTTTTTAATGTTGAGTTTCATTGATGGAAGAATTTGAAGAACTAGTGCTTGCAATAGAATTCTTACCTTGTAAACCCACGACTGTGATTTTTGTTTCATCTTCCGAATTAGATCCTAAATCTTGTTGTACAGTTGCAATAATGTTCAGTTTCTCTTTGTTGTTGAACTTTTTGGGTCTCTCTTTAGGATGAAGTTTCCAACAATGGTCTTCATCATGGCCATCATTTGAACAATGTTTACAAGAGAGTTCCTCTCTCTCTTTCTTGACTGAAGCATTTTTCTTTCCATTTCCTTCAAACTTCCTCTTTCCCTTGTCTCCATTAAAATACTTCTTGCCGCCCTCTTAAGGTTAATTCCTTCCTCTTGCCTCCAAATGAGTTGCCTATACACAAATTTCATCTAGATTTGAAGGGTTAAACATAAGTATTGTATGCCTTAAGTAGCTATGCAAACCTCCAATGTATTTGAGCAAAGTTTCTTGAGAAGACAAATGTATACCCAAAACCAAAGCTCTTGTCTTAAATTCTTGAGTGAATCTTTTCACATCTTGTTCTTTAGATTGCCTAAAGTTTTGCCAATCCATAATAGCTTTCTGCATGTATGCTAATGGATAAAATTGGCTTTTAATTGCAACAATAAAATCATTCCAAGAGGATAAAACTTTACCATGTTTCTTCATGTCCTCTTGAGTTTTGGATTCCCACCTAATGAGTGCTGCACTGTCCAATCTTAAAGAAGCAAACTGAATCTTAGTTTCGTCATATGTGATTCTTTGTATCCCACAATACACTTCAATCTGACGAATCCAATTATCTAATTTCTCAGCATTTACCTCTCCATTGTACACAGGAAATTCAAACTTAATATAAAGCTTTAGTAAAGGAGTTTTTAAAGGAGTTTTACCATGTCATTTTGGAGAATTTGGAGGTGGTTGCGAAATGGTGGAAGAGGTGGAAGATGGAGGTGAAGGAGGTGGAGAATCACCACTCCTCCATTTCCCTTTGGAGTTTTATCACCAATGTCTCCATTTCCCTTTGGAGGGTTGGAGATTTTACCTTGCAATCTTGCATTTCTTTCTTCAAACAAAATTTTGACCATCTCAGTCATATCATAGAAAGATTTTTTGAAGTTTTCCTCCTCTGAAGGAAGAGTTCCATGACTCTCCATGAGCCATACTTGGTGAATATCTCCTTGAAGCTTGAGGTGATTTGATAGTTCTCCTTCTTGACAGTTGAGAACTTGGCTTTACAAGTTGACCTTCTCGTCTTGTGAGCTTCAACCTTGTAAGCATCAGAAAAACAAAAACAACTTGCAAACAATCAAGCCTTCAAAAACCTTTGCTCTGATACCAACTGATCTGAAAATGGAATGAATATGTTTCCAATAGATCTTTAAAATGAAGAAGACTTATCTCTTTAAATTGCAAGTGTAAAATGGTATGTGTTTGGGTAATTGGATCAAGTTACTAACACATAAATTCAATAAGTTTTACTTAAAAAAGAGCAACATATCAGACAGATAAAAACCATCAATAATGAACACATAACACAACAAATGATAAAGGAGTTCACCTTTCTCTTGGGCTACGTCTCCTGGTCCAGCTTCCCTTGGATCATTTTCATTATGCTTAAGAATTTCTCTTATAGTGCTCATAATACAATATAGATGGCTCCAATGGCTTTGGAACGTCCAAAAACCCCTAGCTGGGATTTTTCGGCACTAGGTTTGGCCAAAAAATGAAGAAGTTACACCTCCTGGAAGTTTTCCCCTTCAAGCTTGCTGTACTTGCTCGCCAAAATGCACATGTGAATGACCAACCCGTCTCCCGCAACGTTCCTGGGTCAAAAACCCAACACCCATGCACACTCCGCAGATCGAGGCAATCTGTTGAACAATTAATGAGATTAGCGCCCCCTTGGGCGGAGGTGTTGGTCGTATGGGGGGCATATGGCCACGTCCCAACGCCTTTCTCGCCCCCCCGTGGCTAAAACATTGCATATATCCTGCGCCATTGGTCACGTGGAGTGGCCATGTGGCCAAAGCTCCACACCTTCCGAACTAAACTCCAAGTGTAAACATTTGCGCGCCAAGGTTTAATGGACAGTTGTATGATGGTATCTGAAACGGGGTTGGAACCAGGGGCTATACCAAAAAAAACAAAAGTATGCGCGCCCATGTAATGTGGTTATATTATATGGACATATGGTATAGTGAATGGGTTGGGGGCTGGGGCTAGGCCCCAGTCCCCAACGCTTAACTCCGCCACCCATCCGTTTATTCAAATTCAAATAATAAATTTAAACATTAAGGGTTAAGAACCACCGTGGGTGGGCGGGCTAGTAGCCCAACCCTGCCAAATCACTCCCCCCACTTGGAGGTCACGGGTTCGACTCCTATGGAGTCTTAAAATTTTACCACACCAACCACTAGAGGGGTGCCACGTGGCAGCCCTCGACTGGGCCACGTGGCACCATAACATTTGCCCTCAAGATGACACATGTCAAAATATGATTTACCCATATGCCACCAAGCCTGCTGAGTTAGAATTCCAACTCATCTGCCACATCACTGTATGGCCATACGACCTGTACTGTCAGTTGCCATGTCAACACTGTACGTACTGCACAATCAACAAAATTTTCCCTATTTGGCAAAATAAACAAAACGCAGTATCTTGATCATACGACGTCTGTTTGAGCCCATTCAAGTTGCATTGGGTTCATGATGACAAGGCCTACGCACATGTCCATTTTGAAGCGATTATGAACACTTTTATTTTTGAGCAAAATTTGATCCTCTATATCACTTTACGCAGGAAATACATAACAAATATTATTATTATAAAGAACATAAAGAGTAACATTATAAGAGTAGTTGGATCTAAATCAATATGTATTTTCTTAAAAATGTGAAAACTAGCCTCGCCTTCCACCTTCGGCCATTTTAACAACATTGTTCTAGCTTTAAGCAATGCAACACCTAAAGTCCAAGCAATACTGCCAGATCCCACAACTATTTGTTGTTCCTTCAAATGCAAATCATCTAGGAGTGATACCTCACATGGAGCACGAAAACAATATTGTTCTATAAAAGGATGTAGAACAACACTTCACTCAAAAATTTTCCGAGTTTTAGTGCAGAATTCTCTACCCTTCTCTCGAACATCATTAAATGAAGCAACAAAGGATAGATTGAAAAACTTGAATACAAAAAATTAACCCTGTCATAGCATAGAATTTCCCTTAAGGTTGTTGCTGGTGATTACTGATAGCATAAGGAAGTTGCTTGCAGTCTGTCCCTACACTATATATATTGACCAAACGTAATAAATAAAAAAGCAACAATAGTAATAAGAACAACGATAACGAATTGGATCGATGCCACTATCAAACAAGCTCATCTGCCTCCAAAATGTCTCTGACCATATATATGAAATGAAGATGATGGTTGCATCACATGCATCCAAAGGCATCAAAACTTTCCCTCTGGAGCTGTTTGAATTCTTGAGAAATGAAAATGACATGTGAAGAATGGGCTTGTGTACAATTTTTTTTTGGTTGCCTAAGCTAAATATATACTTTAGCTGGTTCAATGCAGCAACCTTATCATCCCCAAGGCGACTTGTAGAAAATGCTTCAGTCACATAAGCTTTATAAAGTTGCCTCAACTCATCAATCTTTCGATCACTATCATACTCATCGCTTGGTACAGAAACATAGCTATGTATGGAGGAAGTCTCTCATTTGGATAATGCACAACAAATTTAATTACAACCTATAATAATTGAACCATATGACACCTCCAACTCATTGGGGGTTCACTTGGCATTGGGCGTTTATGCAAATTCGGCTGTGCACAAAATTTGGTGAATTCCTCCTGAGTAAAATGACAAAATATCACAAACTGCTCATCATTTTTGAAATCTGCTTGTGACTCACCTAATTTGAGCCATTATGCAAAAAACCCATGTTTTGTATTTTGCTGATTCTTCTTTGTTGCTTCAGAAAATGTGCCTGAAATCCATTTCCTGGAAACCACTGCGTGTTCGGGGTGGCTCCCTTGGAAGTTTTGCAAACCATGGAGGTGGGAGGTGGGGGAGGAGCAATTGTCCACAAGCCACCACGTCACACTTGACCAAACCTAGGTAAGGTTTCACAGCCCCCTCCCCTTAGTTTAAATGCCAAGCATGCGGGGGGCTGCGGTGGTATATTGGCTGTCGATCTCCATTTGCAAATAAGCCATCGGATCTTCCTCTTAAATATAATGAGTATGAAATAATATTGATGCACAAAAAATGAAATATTTAATACAAAAGATTTATTTCAAATCATAATAAACTTGGCATAAAATAATGGGGATATATAAAACGAGGACTTAGGCATTTTGATTTTGTAAAGATGATGATGAATGGAAAAGGCTTGGTATTTGACGAAAGGTCCATTTTAGCATTATGGAGATAAGAGAACAATAGGGAAAAAAACTTGTCTCAACAAAAACTCAAAGGATAAGGGTCAAGTGCAAAGATCTTTCAACTAAGTATTGGAGTCTTGGGACGTTAAAGAATCGACGAGTTTTAGTAAATTTTGAGAGAAATTAGAAAATTTTGGTCAAAACTTTTTATGTTACAACATAAAGGAGAAGAAAAATTAGAAAATTTTGGTCAAAATTTTCTATGTTACAACACAAGGGAGAAAACACACCTTTTCACTTGCCCACGATATTTTGAAATTATGGAGGAATCATGTGAAGAGATTGGTGACAAAATCAATATCATGAGGATGTAGATCGATAGTAAGTGCATGGAATAGAAATAGACCTTGCATATTAGTAGCATGCAGTGGAAAAAAACAGAGCTTGAGGATCTGTAGCAAATAGAGAAGTAGAGCAGAGCATGGCTTGAGGATTGGTAGAAAATGATGGAATAAAATAGAGCTCATGGATTTGTAGCAAAGGGTGGAACAAATAAGGGATTAATGATCCATAGCAAATGACATAACATAGTAGAGTCATGGGTATCTATAGAAAGTATCTAGATCTGTAGCATAAAAGGAAATGGAAACCAATGATGGAATCCATGTAGTGTTTGTATTTTTTTCCTTTTATTGTTGCAAATATTGTCCGCCAACAAGTTGGTTTTGAAACAATATTTGTCCCACTATGCCCCAAAAGGGATTTTCATAGTTTTAATTATTTTAAGCCACATGATACTCACACACACACACAAGTACAATTGTTGAGAAAGTTCATTCGTTGAAAGTACAAGTGGAATAGCCATTGTAAACAATTTACAAATTTGTACAAATAAAAAAATATTTGATGAAAGAATATTTGAACAATGGCTTCTAATATATCCTTAGTCGATGACCATTGGCCATGAGAGGTATCCAAGCTTCATCAATGATATGCATCTTTATAGAACCATTGTCATAAACAATGTCAAACTCATACAACCCTAGGTAACGAGTACACATCTTTCCTTTGAAATATTTGAAACTAGAATCATACAAAAGCACCCAATCTATGGCCTAAAACTTCTTCTTCTTGATAATTTTTTCATGCCACTTAGCTCTCTACTATTTAAAAATAGAGGTTTGGTGTTAGGTAGCTTGACCAATTTCATCAAGTTCATCGATATGGTCCAAGTGGTGATTCTAGGATATTGAAAGATATAATCCCACATGCAATTCCTTTCTTAGTGTCTTTACTTCAAAGTCAATGGAAGTACTACATGTTTACCATACATAAGCTCATAAGGGGTGAATCCTGTGGTGTTTTTCTAGGTGGTGTAGTAAGCACATAGAGCTTATGGAATCATGTTGACCCAATCTTTGTGACGAATCTGGACAATATTGGTTAGTATGGATTCCATAACTCTCTTCGTGAATTCCACTTTCCCATTGGATTGTGGATGGTACAATGTAGATGTCTTGTGTTGAATTTGGTATTGTCTAGTGATGGCCTGAATGAGTTTTGAAATGAACTAGGTTCCCTGATATATAACAATTTCTCATGGTACACCAAAGTAGATAAAGATATCTTCATAGAGAAAAGTTGTTCTGTGGCCCTTGGAAGTTCTTTGGATTCAACCCATTTGGTGACATAGTTAGTGAAAACCAAGATATGGGCTTTATATCTGGATGGAGGGTTGACATGCCCCATAAAATTCAAAGCCACATTCTCAAAAGGCTCCACCAGGAGTTGAGTCTGTAGTGTCATCTCATTAGACTAAACATGTTATCCCATTATCTGAAAACTATCACAACTTCTCATGTACTTCTTGGCATCTCAAAAAATTCTAGGCCAATAGTAGCCTAGATTTAATACTTTATTCATAGTCCTCTTATCAACAAGGTCCCCACCAAAAGATTTATCATGAAAATATTTTAGGATGCCATAAATCTCACCCTCTCAAACACAAGGATGGATTATGAGATTTGACCCTATGCGAAAGAGGTAACCTTGAACCCAAGAGTACATGGAACTCTATTTGATAATATTTTATCTTTCCTTTTGTGAGAGATGTGTCGAATTTTTTTCTGCAACCAAATTGTTAGCAATATATACAAACCATGGTGTGTTAGTAGATAATGAAAATAAATGTTCATAAGGAAAAACATATTCATCATGAATGACATCCCCATCATTGGTGAGTCTAGAAAGGAAGTTGGAAATGATGTTCTCGCTTCCATGCTTATCGATGATGGTGATGTCAAACTCCTGGAAAAATAATAATCTAGGAGTCTTCTAAGAGTCTAAATCTTCTTGACCATTGATCAACTCTTCTATCCTCAGTGATCCTTCAATGCGAGGAATCAACTCCACTTTTGTTGCAAAAGTATCTCCCACTATAGACTCAAATGTGGGATACCTCATTTGATCTTGTCGAGTATTGAGTCTTACCCTTGAACCTTCTACTTCTTCTAATCTACTTGTAAAACAATTAGTATTTTGAGTGGCTCTTACTGTACCACACAAACATGCTCTTGGATTTCTATCTCTATTCATGCATATATATGATTTTAATATATATGAAATGCAATATGAGATATTACAAGGAGGATTGTCAACAATTCCTACAATGAAAATCCCCGCACCATGTGTTATCTAATTCAACATAATTAAAACTTCTTAAGCCTTTAACACATCCATGAAAACAACACCAAAAATGACAGGCTTGCTAAATACCTTATTAATGCTTAACATGACATCTATCTCACAAGTACATCTAATTGTTAACCCATGGATTTTATTCTTGTGAGGTGATGTGAAAAGTATATGCAGGTCTCAAGAACTACTTAAGAGCTTAATACTAATGTGTTGTTTACAAACTATATAGAAATCCAATTCTACTCAAGGTGTTTACATAAACCATTGCTGAATTAAAGTACATGAAAGAAGGAAACATAACTATAAAAAATTGAAATCACTTATGATTTATAGCCTGAAGATCAATATAAAATATTCACATTCAATGATAAGTGGCAATAAACTATGAAGAATAAAATGTTGCAACAATGGAACTAACCATACTGAACTATGAGCAATACTAGAAAACTAACTAATGAATAGTAAACAATACAACACATGATCCCTTTAGAGTGGGCCCTTCCTTTGTGGAGAAAAACACTAGACGAACTTCAACAATTAAACTTTAACTCACAACTAAACACTAATTTTACTCGACTCATGAACATAGGAAAACTAAGAAATATAGATGAAGAAAATTTAACTATATATCGACGAAATATCTAGAAAAATATTTATGTTTATTCATCCCTTACTCAGAGGTAAATGATACGTTTTATATAAACTTAGTTCAACAAATTAATTAAATTCAATTAACTATAATGTTCTTGATAATCAAATATTCTCAAGCCATTATAAAATAGACTTTGAAGTAACAAATAAAGATAATTGAAATTGGTTTGTTGGAATCTAGCTTGCAAAGTAGGTGATATCTTTAATTGATGCTATGATTTATTTTAGGGTAGAATCATGTGTTCATGATGCTCCATTGTGGCATCCACAGGTTCTGTAGCAACTGCATAAACTCATGAAAACCTTGCATCTTGTTTGTTCTATAGCTTGCAGTTCCATAGAAACAAATTTGTGGTAATGGTGGTGCATAGATTTACAACAATGAACATGTGGCAGTAAGAAATCATGGATCAGTTGCATACAATATGTAAGAACCATAGTTCTTAGATTCGTAGCATATGAATATGTGGTAGCTAGAACTTACAAATCCATAGTATATGAGGATGTGTTAACCAAATCTATAGCAACATGTAGCTTGAGACTCATATTTGCAACATATGACCTCTATCATTATATGTGATTATTCAATCTTTGATTTAGATATAGAATATACAATCCACACACACACACATACACACACAATACAAAGTTTATAATGGAGATACATATACTTGATCTTGCTGCACCAACTTCATCACTTGAGTCTAAATTCCTCCAACTTCAGTCACCATTCAAGCTCTCAATCAACAAGGATTATGATTTTTATACAATAGGGCAGCCAAGCTATGTCTCAACAAACCATTGAAGTATCAAGTAAAATTTGGATAAAAAATGAAGTTTATTTCAAGAGGAATGAGAGATAGGGAGTTTCCGAATTTAGACTATAACCTTCAAACTATATTCCAACATGTGGGTCTTTTCCTTCTCCAATCATGAACCCTTTATTTATATTCTTTGGAGTTGGTTCAAGTAGCTAAAGGTTGAGATCTAGGTTACATAGGTGTATAGTCTCCAATTCCTCTATTTAAATCATGTACCTTTCATATATTTTATATTTTATTAGACTATTTTGAGTGCACTTGGAAGTTTATAACTATGAACTTGCAAGATGCTCATAGGTTGCCTCAAGTCAAGGTGCAATCACAAGGAAGGATACTCCATATCTTGGTCAGGAAGAATCAAAACTACTAACATAGGATATAACAATGGGTCAATTCAAATCATAATGTTCTGAATGGCCAAATTCATCCATAACAATTTGTATAATTGGACTTCAATAAATATATTTTAAACTATGGATGCCATTTCTAATTATTAACCAAATAAAAATCTAGTTTTGTGTTTTAAAAAAAGGAAAAGGAAAACTAATGTTTTCTCAGTTACTATTTTCTTCAAGTTATTTTCAAAAAATTAAGATATTATCTCCAAACAAAACCGATGGAATGAACTAAGCTAAAGGATAGAACAACCCTGAAGGACAAAAATAAACCACCAAACAGATTCAAGGGAATGAATTGAAGAATTGAACATAGTGGAAGGAGAGAACATATTTGAAGGGACAAACATAGTTGAATCACCAAAAAAAAATAAAGGAAAAAATACAGAAGAACCACTAAACATGGTTGAAGGACCAAATAGAGATAAATAATTTATTAAATGAAGAAAACTAGTAAATAGAGCCAAAGGAATAAATGGAGCCAAACCACCTAAATGACAAAGCCAACATATTGAATATAACTAAAGGATAGAGATGAATGACCAAACATAACCAACAAAAAAATATAAACACAGACCAAAATACCAAATGAACCATCTTTTTGATAATTTTTCATATACAAAATAACATTTTTCAACCATAAAAACCTTTTGATTGAAAAATTGTTTAAATTGAAATACTATTTTATTTAAAAAAAAAAAAAAAGTGTTTTGTTTGAAAGATTTTATTTGGGTCGAAAATGTCTAACATATCCAATGAGAACAAAATTCAAGTAGAGGGACAATGAACTCCATTATATTTAACTTTTAACTGGAAAAAATATTCAACCAAAAAATAGTGATATTTTGATTGAAAAAATAGTGAAAAATATTTTTCTTGCTATGGTTGTGTTGTGCCCCCACAACAACCTCCAAATTTTCTTGTCTTATCTTCTATACAAGAAAATAAATTCCCCCCCCCCCTCCCTTTAATTCTTTCAACCAAAACCCTCTCACTCTCTCCCTCATACAAATAACTATGCCTAAGTTCTCCTCACCCTACCTCGCCTTATCATTTCTCGTTCCTCCTCATATCATTTCTACCTGACAATCCACACCTCTGCAAGTTCCCTCTTCTTGTGGTGACACGTAGCGCATTGAAACACACATCCTTTATTTCACCTCTACATTGACACACCATTGATTCCTTCATCAATTCATAAACCACTTCCCTTTGAACTTGGTTAATGCGCCAATGCGTTCCTGCCAAACCTCACTGACACACATATTCATCGCTCGATGAAGTTTGAACGATCAACTTCGTCTCACCGATATTGGTCACATTATTATATTCATTGCACACATGCCTTTCACTATCTAACTCACTTCTACTCATGCCATTTCATCACATAACAATGGCACTCTCTCCCTTTCACTTCATTACATTGCTTATAGACGAGGTTCACCTCTTCTTCCCGACACGCTACCCGTTGACAAGTTTCCCTCTCTTATCGCAAATGCATCAACAGAAGGATGTCGACCCCTCATCATCGTCGAGCACGTCGAGGAAAATTTGCTTCCTCTTGCCAATGCTGATCAAATTAGCATAGCCCACTTATCCTTGAGGCTTATCTCGTCCCCCTCCCAGCTCAAATCCCTTCTTGTTGCATTCATCAGTTAATCTCCTTACATTTCCAATGACTAAACTCTCCATGCCTATCTAGACAGTTGGTCAATGATTTCCTATCTCACCCGATTCTCTTTAGATCACAGTCATAATCAAGTTTTAGTGTTCCTAGTGGCTTTCTTCGCACACATGATACTAGCTTGTTTGTTTTGCGTTTCTTGACGTTACAACTAAATCTTCATTTTTGGAAGCCTTGCTTAGCATCGGATGAGTTAATCATAACACCTACAGGTCTTGTGTTGGTTCTGAAATGCACTTTGGGAGAAATTTGGTCCTCTCGGCTCCTAGGCTACTACTAAGTGCTCCGAGTGTCAATTGGCAATTTTGGTGGATGTATAATTTCATGCGACTAACACATCATTGCAAAGTTAATGGATGAAATAAGTTCTTGTTCATCATAGATGACACATGAACTCACAGAATAAATTTTGAGTGAAAGAGCAGTAAATGCGGGATTCAAACTTTCATTAAAAAATGCCTTTGGTGCAAATTTTTAACATTCGTCAACGGAAAGTTTTCACCGGTGGAACAAGTTATTTGTATGATTCTCACCATTACGATCCCAGCAAAACTTACATAATCGAAATTCCACACACAGAAATACCAAAACGGATCGCCTAGGGTTTCTCATCGAAATTGGCCATTTACGCAAATGAGATGTTGGTATGGCATGATTAACTAACTCACCAAGACCGCCTCATTGCTGCGCAAAAGAGGACACTCTAATCTGATGTTGTATGAGAAAGATATGAATTGTTAAATCATGGGGCAATGATGTTGGTATAGGCCCACTATGGTTCTCGAATTCGCTCAAAGTTGCTCTAGATGAAAGTTTGGTTTTATACTAAGTCATTATAGATATTGATGTATATTGATCTTAAATAATTTTAATTTTGTTTAAAAGTTTATAAGTTATTTAAAATTAATATTGCAAAATTAAATTTATTAAACATTAATATTTGCAATAATGCATAAAAAAGAGCTTGGGTAATATGGGGTACAAGGAGAAAATAAAGATTAGGGTTAATGAAACTTTGACCTGTGGAGAAGAAATTTTAATATGTGCCCAACTACTGATCAGAGAAGTTAATCTGAACTTTGCCCAACGCATGATCAGAGAACTTAATATTAACATTTCCGCACATGGTCGGGGGAATTCGAGGAAACATTGCTGATCGGAGCGTTGGAGGAGAACTGTTCGGAAGACTAGGAACCTCTCCGCAAACCATCGACGAAGTTAGTACGAAGTGCCCCGAGTTTGATCGGAGGACTTGGACTTAACTCCAACGCACTTGCTCTGAGGACTTGGACTTATATATAAGTTAATGTAATATACAATTATAATGTATAAATGTAATATATAAATTAAAGTTTTAATGTATAAATGTAATATATAAATTAAAGTTTTAATGTATAAATGTAATATATAAATTAAAGTTTTAATTTACATTAGTGTAAATGTAACATATTAATTTATTGATACATTAATTATGTATTGTATTAATTAATTAATACATCAACTAAGTTTTAATAAACTAATACATTTAAAGTAGTAATAGATTAATGTTTGATGTAACATATTAAACTATTAATACATTAATTTAATACATTGAAATAATGTAATGTAACACTAATGAAATATTAATGTATTAATGGAATATATAAATTAAAGTTTTAATTTACATTATTAAAGTAGTAATAAATATATTACTAAAGTAGTAATAAATATATTATTAAAGTATTAATATATTAACACATTTATTGAAGATGATGATGGTTAACTATGATTTACCGTGATCATGGTTTCTTACGGTCATCATTATGAATAACATTGATATATAGTGTAATGCGTTAATTTAATTAATTAATGTATTAATTTTTTTTAATAAGTACATTACTAAAGTATTAATAGATTAAGACATTAATAAAGCCTTAATACAATAATAAAATAATACATTAATAAATTAGTATTACATTATTGAAGTATTAATGATTATGATTTCTAAAGGGTATCTAATGGTGTTTTCTAGCTTTCAGTTCCATTGTATCATCATACATCTCCTAGGTATTCTGATGTAAAACTCTGCTACAAATCGAACTAGTGCTGCAAACTCTCTGTTTTGCACAGTTGCTTTGAAATATGGCTATTCAAGATTTATTTCAACCTTGTCATCATCATTTCATTCATGATTCTAGCTTCAACTTACTTCATAACCTCTGCAACTAGTGTTCTAGTATCAACCTTACTTCCAACAAAACCCTAAGAAACATTTTTGTCTCACGATGCTTATAATTGTGGTTATTGTTGCTCTTGGAGAACATTCTTCTTGGCCCAGAGGTTGTAGGAGATTTTGGCAAAAAGGTTCAGAAGCTTCTTGCATGTTTTGGCATCAGTTGTAGTCATCAGAGGGAAAAAATGACACCTACAAAAAGTTCGCAATGCATCCTATTGAAGGTGTTGCGCACTAATTAAAAATGGAATAGTTTGCAACGCACTCTTATTTTCATGATATCTAGAAGAATACGAACTGAGTTTTTCCCAAAACTGGTGTGGAGAAGAAACATAGCCTTGTTGACTTGCTGACCCAAATTCAACCTGACCCAGTTTGTTGTTTGGGATAAATGTTGAAAACACCACCTACATAAAAGTTCGCAGTGCCACTATCAGGCACTGCAAACTAATTTCCTGTAGCAACTTCTTCTAAATATTTTTTCATAAATCCCAAATGGTGATGTGGGTTTTTTCTGAAAGTTTTTTTGGAGGAGCATGATATCCTTATTGATTTTCTGACCAAAATTTAGCCTGACCCAGTTCATCGTTTGGAAGAAATGATTAAAACACCAATGCACTACCAACTGGTGCTGCAAACTCAGACAATTATTGGATATTCTCCTTGTTTGAAGGTTACCACCTGTCAAGGAGGGTTCAAATGACTTCTAAAAGATCATTTAGATGCTAAAGAACACTTGTACCTAATATCTAGCTCCATTAAAACCCCATGTAGTGAGTTGGCAACAGATTTATTAATGACTTCCAACAACTTCCTAAAATTTAGCAGTTTGTTGGATTTTTGTCTCTTGGACTATTGCCACCTATCTCCAAGTTCCAAAATCCAATGAAAGAGATGGGCTTTGATCTCCTAAGCATATTTTTGATGTTATTTTCTATTTAATGGGTGAAAGGAATCAAGAGAGGGGTTCAAGTGATTCTAGATAGGGGAACTTATACTATTTTGCAACCAACCATGTAAAGTTTCCATGACTGTATATATCAGATTCAAGACTCTTGGTTAATAAAAGATCAGTCTCTTTTCTTATTACCATATTCTGTATTCAATCTTTCTTTGATGCAGATTGTTGGTGAATGATTCATATCCTTACTTGTTCAAATGTTGCAGTAAATGATTTGTTGTTATCCACTGGTGCAAGTGCTATCATAGCTTTATTTCTCATTATTTAGGAGGTTCCTTTTGATGACAATTTCTGCTATATGTGTCTCAGAATTGCCTGCTATGATCTGATGCATGTATTTCATGTTTCTTTAGTCTTCCATATTTCATTTATGTTTCAAAAACATTGATTTGAAGTTATTCAAGCCTTGCTTGTTGGAGTATACCTTGTAGAGATTTTGCGTTGATATTTAAGTATAATTCCCTGAATATTTATTGCACTTGAGCTTAACTTTTACAAAACTTTTACCAATTATGGAATCTATTGATGGGTATTAGGCTTTCTCTTTAGCAGTCTAAAAGCAACTCCTAGTGCTAACACATGTATAGTGGCAAATGACACTATAACAAATCACCCTTAATGTGAGAGGTACCCTTAATGTGCGAGGTTAGAAGAGCAATTGATGGCTGGAATACATTACAAATGTCATGAGATAGTGGAGGGGCCAATGGGTAGGAGTAGTTGAAGACCAGAACAATACCTACAACAAAAACAAGCAATATACTCTCTTCTCAAGTCGGGAATTCTCATGCTTGAGTCTAATGTAAGCATGGCCACCAATCACATACATTGCAGATCCATGAATGAAATAAATATAACTGATGTCCATGGCCACAAAAACTATACATAGTGGATGCATATGATATATAGCAGTAGTAATCACGACCACAAAAAAATACACAGTGGATCCATGCAAATGTAGATCATATCCATGAATAGATACATAATGGAGCTATGTGTCAGGATCAAATAAGAGGATATCTTGAGCCAAATGAGTGAAAAAATCGATCCTCTGCAAGTACCAATATCTGAGGGTGGTTCAATAAATATAAGTTAGGTAGGAGCACAAAAGAGATGATGCTTGTATTTCACCCAAAGTCTTGAATCTGACCTCCATGGTACAAGTCTGCACTATGTGAATACAGGAGTTGAAGTCGAATACAGTGAGACACTGTTTGAATACAAGAGTTGAAGTCAAACAAAGTGAGACAAAGCACCATTAATGATAATGGAAGTCAAGGTACCTAGTACAATCTAACAACTGTGAATAAATGATATGATGTCGAACACCTGATAGAATCTATCGTCCAGGGGACATTGATGTATTCCCACTGTCAATAGTGAGGCAACCTGCCACTGATGATTGCAATCCCCAAGGTACTAATAAAAACTCTAGATCCTTGTACCAGAGTAAGATGTGCTAAAATCGATAGGAAGAGATTCGCTGAAAGGAAGACATTAAGGAATCCTCCATAACCCAACACGAGGGGTAGCAAAAGTCCAAATATTTAGAAGGACTCGGATGAACAAAATTGTAAGGACCACACCGAGGTACGACTCCAACATGCACCATATGGAATAGAACATGGTAGAGACACTCTGAATAGTATCCAATAACGAAGACTACCAACAAAGATGAGGAATCCATCAATGGGGTCAAATTGAAACCAAAGTACCACATGAATCCCTATGTGTGATGATGGTTGTTGATGTTGAACAGAAGGGAAACCACCCAATCAGTGAGTAATTATTGTTTGTCATCTGCTGAGCACAGGGTTACCTATCAATAATAGAAATAGGCCCAGGGTGCAACTCTAGGTCATACTCTCATAGAAATGAGTCAGAGTCGATAATAACAGACCCACCAACAAGAAGTCAATGGGGACCTTCTATACTAGCATGAGTAGGATACAAATATACTTGTGAAAATGAGAAATATTTGATTGAAATGGGAAGGCTAAATTGAAAAGACAAGGTTTTTGCAGAGTGACAGACACAGGTTGACTTCCTTGAATAGAGAAACAATACAAAATTTGACTTAGGCAACATGGAATATGAATTAGGATATATCTGTGACATAGGAGGCATCAACAGATGCTCCACATGGCTATACACATAAGTAGATGGAGTAGATTCATTTCAACAATGAGGAAAAATCCTCCTAAATCCATACTAAACCCAAGTGAGATAAAGACTCATTAGATTGTGCTCTATTCAAGGGCGACATAAGTAACTTCCATATAAAAATATTTAGAGTCATTCCCATCCTTCTTTTTTGTTTTCTGATTTTTTTTTGGTCTTTTTCATATTGTAAATCCCGAAAAAGAATAAAAGAATGTTATAGTACAATGGAGGAAATGAGCATTGCAGGTGAGTAGACTAGTTCCAAGAGGAAGGAACATACCTATGCTCAATTCAAGGAAGCACATGCAAGATATGGATGCTCGGGGGAATGTTTCCTCTAGGGATAAATGTGTCAAGTCGCAAAGGAAAAATATTGGAAGGTTAGTGACTTATTAGAGAATGCATACAATTGGCTTATACGACAACAAAATGAAGCTTACATTAGGACCGAAAAAACATAAGAAGTAAATATGCAATGCAGATACAAATTAACACAAAATTTTGGAAGCTTTGTGGGTAATATGGCTAGAGAAAATTGAGAAGAATAAATGAGGCTCCATCACAAAGTCATGATAGTGCTAAACAAAACTTCCGAGCCTACGAAAACTGCAACATGAGTGTCAAAATGGCCAATGAGGTACTAACTATGACACTCATGAAGAGGTAAGCTCTACAATTTGTAAAAAAACACCTTTAAGGCATTTTTGAGGGTGTGATGCTGAGAACGAATGGGATTGACCCTATGGTGTGTAATATACTAGATATAAAAAGTATGCAGAACAGAAATAAAATGCTAGAAATGGCAGAATAACAACAATATAAACAGAACAATCACCACAATAACACTGAAATGATATAAGAATAACACATAAATAACACTTTGATACTGAGAGCAATGTTCACGGGCCTCTTCGAGGGGGAAACCTCCAGTCAAGCAGAGCTCTATTACAATAATATCCAAGTTAGGGTTCTCATACCCTCGACTCCTATTTATACTAAATATGTCTATCAAAAGAAGCATCTAGAGGAAGATCCTTCTAGAAGTGGAAGCTTCTATTAGGTCTTCTTACATTCGACTTATTCTATTTTATTGCAAGGCCTTATTAATATTGACCTTTATTACATCTGAATATATTGTTCTACCTATGTGCGGGTTAAGACCCTAACATATCCTCCCCCTTAAAAACAACCTTGTCCTCAAGGCTTGAGACGTGGAAATTGCTGCAGAATGGTAGCTAGTTCCCAAGTGGCATCTGTTGGAGTTGTATCTTTCCACTGGAATAACACTTCCTTGATGGTTCTATGACGCAGGCGATGCTCACACTGGTCCAAAACTACTTGTGGCTGTGTAATGTCCCCCACCTCTTAGAGAGGTGATGAGGAGACTCAGTGGCCTGGGCACCCCCACTAGGTCATAGTCTCACACTGAAGGGGGGAAAGTCAAGAAGTTAAAAGTTATATTTTTAAGTTGACTTAAGAAAGGGAAA
>ML779186.1:828604-867037 GCA_009831015.1 Picea engelmannii | reverse complement strand
GTTTGGGGGTTTTGCTGTACAAACCCTTGTGAGCAACTCAGTGGTGAAATATCCACTCACCTTGTTCCACAGCTTGGTCTCGGGGATGAAAGACTCCTCCACACCATTCTAGTCTCAGCTCATCTCCATATAGCACTTCATAAGGGGCAGGAACATCAGTTTGAGGGATTTTCTGGAGGGTTATCATCATTCTACATTTGTCTGCAGATTGGGATGTCTCAGAGCCATAGGGGACATCCTGTGATTCAGTAAAACTCAGATCTAGGGAGATCTGCTTGAGATCTAAGCCCGAAAATTCTCCCACGGGGTTCTCATAGCCCGATCTATATTCTTGGAGAGTTTCAGAGCATTTGGAGGCCTCCTTCATCAGGGCTGAACCTGCTAGGGTTTCAATCATCTAGTGGGGCACACCATTCAGTGGAGATTTCAGATCTACAACAATTGAGAGGGATCTTGGAGATTCGGGCACCTGGGTTGTTCTTACCATCACTCGATCTATATTCTTTGAGAGTTTTAGATCATTTGGAGATCTCCTTCATCAGGGTCAAACCAGCTAGGGTTTCAGTCATCCAGTGGGACACACCATTCAGTGGAGAATTCAGATCTACAGAGTTTGAGAGTGGATTTGGGAATTTGGACATCTGGGTTTTCCTTGCAGTTGCCCAATCTATCATTTGGCATATTTCTCGAGATGATTGGACACTTTTGGTAGCAGGGCAGAATTATTCAGGGCTTCAACATTCTAGAAAGACGTGGCACTTTCCAGCTTGGAGGTTGAGCATTAGTACGGCTCAGATCTGCTTGATTTAGTCTTCATTGTATATCCAGCCTTTGGAGGCTCATTTGTATTGTCAGGAGCATTTTGTAGCAGCTCATATCTATTGCTTGTAGGGCCATCTGAGGTTTATGCCAGATCGACCATCTATTGTATTGATCTTACATTGCTCATAATAAAAAGGTTAGATCTTTGCTTGTGCTTCTACATCTTGAATATATTGTGATCTCCATGTGTTGATGAATCTTGTATGCACTTAAAAACTCAATAAATTAGTAGTAGTTAGTGATTCCAAGAAAGAATTTGGCTTGGGATCACTACAGGCTGTAGCCAAATGGATCCTTCTTCGGCTAAATCGAGAAGGTTGGTTTGAATTTGGCACTTAGTTCCAATCACTTTCTTTAAGCATGAAACATGAAAAACATGATGTAGCTTTGAATGACTAGGCAACGATAAATGATAGACCACCTGTACCACACGCTTGAGAATGGTATAAGGACCATAAATTTGGGCGCTAGCTTCTGACAATGCTTAGCCTTGAGGGAATTTTTCTTGTAAGGTTGCAGTCGAAGAAACACTTGATCCCCTTCTGCAAATTGATGTTCAAAGCGACCTTGATCTGCTTGTTTCTTCATGCAATTCTGTGCCATGACCAAATTCTCTTTGAGGGTACAGAGAATAGCCTCTCGAACTGTAAGTGTTTGGTCAACTGCCTGGACCTTCGAGACACCAGGTAAGTATGAGAGAACTGAAGGTGGATTTTGTCCATATACCTCTTCAAAAGGAGTCATGCGTGTAGTTGTATGGTATGAAGTGTTGTACCACCATTCAGCTAGGGGTAACCATTAAGCCCACTGATTTGACCTTTCCAAGGAAAAACACCTCAAATATGTTTCCAAACACTTGTTGACAACTTCCATTTGACCAATAGTCTGGGGATGATAAGCTATGCTGAGATGCAATTGGGTGCCTTGTAGCTTGAACAATTCTTGCCAAAAATCGTTGGTGAAAGTTGGGTCGCGATAAAAAACAATAGAATGCGGCATGCCATGAAGCTTGAAGACCTGATCCATGAAAAATTGAGCCACCGTGGATGCTATAAATGGGTGTTGAAGAGAATAGAAATGAGCATACTTGGAAAGGTGATCAACAACCACCATGATCACTGATTTACTTCCTGATTTGGGTAAGCCTGTAATAAAATCCATAGAGACATCCCTCCAAATAGTAGGTGGAATCAAAAGCGGTTGTAGTGTGCCCAGAGATTTGATTGTTTCGCCCTTGTTGTGTTGACACAAATCACATTCATAAACAAAATTACAAATGTATTGTTTCATACCATCCTAGAAAAAAGAATGTTTGACCCTGTCATAGGTTTTGGTGAACCTGGAGTGCCTCGCTGTGGGTGTAGCATGAAGCTCAGAAAGTACTGTGGATTTAAGTTTTGATTGTTTACTTAAATACAAACGACCTTTGTATCAAAGCTCATCATGGAGCCAAGAGTACCCTGGGAAAGATGGAGCGTTGGAATACAATTGTTGGATCAGATGTGAACTTTTGGGATCCTGTAGCCATTCCTGGCGAACGACTTGGAGCTAATCTAGTACAATGCATGAAAGAGAAAAAACGGATCCTTCATCTTCATATTTTCGGGAAAGTGCATCCACAACCACATTGTCTTTGCCTTTCTTGTAAATGATCTCATAATCATATCCAAAGAGCTTAGTCACCCATTTTTGTTGCTCCGGGGAGGAAATGCGTTGTTCCATAAAATACTTGAGGCTTTGATGGTCTGTCTTAATTTGGAAGCATTGCCCCAATAGATAAGGCATAGATCAACGACATGCAAAATAACCAACATTTCCTTTTCGTAGATTGATTTGCCTATATTTATTTCAGACAATTGTTTGCTAGTAAAGGCCAAAGGCCGACCCTCTTGCATAAGGACAACACTGATTCCTTTCCCTGAAGCATCACATTCCAAGATGAAGGTCTTTGTGAAATCAGGAAGGGCCAGGACTGGAGTGGTGCACATGGCCATATTCAAGGTTTGAAAATATTGAGCAGCTGCTGGAGTCCAAGTGGAAGAGTTCTTTTTTATGAGTGCAGTGAGAGGTGCTGCAATCTTTCCATAATTCTTAACAAACTTGCGATAATAACTTGTTAAGCCCATAAATCCACACAAGCTTTTGAGAGTCTTTGGGTGAGGCCAGTCTTGCATATCTTCAATCTTTTTAGGATCCACCCTGATGTTGTCCTTGCCAACCAGATGACCTAAGTACTCGACTTCTGAGGCACCAAAAGAACATTTAGTTTGTTTCAGGAAAAAATGGTGCTAAGAGAGTAGATGGAGAACTCGATCCACATGAGAAAGATGGTTTGTCCAGGTTTTTCTATAGATGAGGATATCATCAAAGAAAACTAAGACAAAATGATGGAGAAAAGGATGGAAGACATGATTCATGAGGCTTTGGAAGGTGGAGGGGGCATTACACAAGACAAAGGGCATGACCAAAAACTCATAGTGGCCCTCATGAGTTCTAAAGGAAGTCTTGGGAATGCATGCCTCTTTCATATGTATCTGGTGGTATCCAGAACGAAGATCAAGTTTAGTAAAGAACCGGGCACCACTCAATTCATCCAAGAGGTCATCAATGACAGGAATGAGAAATTTATCTTTAATGGTAATTTGTTGAGGGCACGGAAGTCAGGAAACATTCGCCAAGAACCTTATTTTTTTAGGACCATGACCACAAGAGAAGAGTAGGGGCTCATACTAGGGCAAATGACGCATGCATTAAGGAGTTCCTGGACCATTTTCTCAATTTCATTTTTTGGGGAAAAGGGGTGATGATACAGACGAATATTGGGAGGAAGGCTTCCTGGTACAAGGGAATGGAATGATCATGAACACCACGGGAAGGAGGGATTACCTAGGGAGTGGAAAATACCACTTCATGTTTAGAAAGGATGGATCGGAGGTCTTGCGGCACCGAGGGTGTGTTTGTTGCTTGTATGGCATGGAGTTGGGCAATAACACCATAATGTCCTTTTTTGAGCATCTTTTCCATGCGATGGGAACTTATGATCTCAGGTGAATCGACAGTGATTCCTTGTAACTTATATTGGTGGCCCTCTTGGTCGAATTGCATGGTTAATTCCTTAAAATCCATGAGAATGGGACCCAAAGTCCTGAGCCAATCTGCACCCAACACAATGTCACAACCACCCATATTGATAGCAAACATATGAGATTTCATGTGGTAGTCACCAATTTGGAGACGCACATTTTCACAATGCCCTCCACATTTCATGGAGCCACTATTGGCAATCATGATTTGGAAATTATTGACGGCATGGATGTAGCAATGAGTTTCTTGGGCAATGCGAAGATGACTAAAATTATGGGTGCTTCCACTATCAACCAAAATGATGACCTTCCTATGTTTGATGTAACTGATTAGCTTGAGGGTTTGAGGAGCGGAGAAGCTAGTGAGAGCATTGAGGGAAATGACCGGTTCTACTTCGGTAGGGTTTGAGGGAGGGGTTATGTCAGTGGTTTCAGATGACTCAAACACAAGGGGAGTTTCAACATCCTCTTCTGAAATATCCTCCGAGATGGCCATAAAAATATTTTGTTCCTTACACTTGTGGCCCGAGAAATATTTTTCATCACAATTATAACAAAGGCCTTTGAGTTTGCGTTCAACCATTTCAGCCCTGGTCAATTTTTGGATCTTTAGTGGAGCGGAGGGAGTAGTGGGATTTACTGGTTTAGTGCGAGGGATAAAGGAGGTTTTCCAATTTTGAGAAGATACAACCTTTTGTGATTATTTATCTCTTTTAGTAGTCTCCATCCAACTATGAGGCCGAGCCATGAGGACATGGGTCTGAATCTCATCCTTGAGGCCACTGATAAAACACTCTCGAAAAAAGGCATTAGACATTCCCTCTGTCTGAAAATCCAGGCACTCAAAGGCAGCTATAATGTCTTCCACTGTTCCTGATTGTTTCAACTTTGTCAAGTGGCCCAAATGGTTGGTGTCAGTGTGAAAGCGTTCATAAAGCTCTACCACAAAGTGTGTCCAAGCAATATACCCTTGACGATATTTTTTTCTCCATTGCCACCATTGCCAACATTCTTGATCTAGATGGAGAACACCATACCGGATTTTGGCCAAGTCATCTGTAATGCCATATAAAGAGAAATAATGTTCCATTTGGGTTACCCAACCAGTGGGATCCGAGCCATCAAATTTGGTCACATCCACCTGTGGGAGGCGTAGGTCATGTTGAAAGTGATGGTGCTGAAAGTTATGGGAATGAGAGGAATTTTTAGTTTTAGTATGTGAAGGTGGGTTAGATAAAGGGTTATCTGTAGGGATATGCAGCTTGGTGCAGAGCATCAAAATGACAGATTCAAGCTGGGTAGTCAGGTCTTGTTTGATTTCCTCCATTGAGGACTACATGGTGGTGTTGATGGTGGAAACATTGGCATTGAGTTGTTTTGCTTCTTGTTGGGTCTCGGTGAAATTAGATTGAAATGTATTGAAGCGAGCTTCCCAGTCTTGGCTATGGGTATGGGCCATGATGACGAGAGAACCGAAATGAGGCAGGTAGGGTCAATTTTATTTTATTTTATTTTATTTTTTTTCTGAAAAATGATATGTATGAATGTGATAAGGGCGAAGAGATAAATCCAATGGAATAGGTCTCAAATAATGGTGCAAAAATTTCCAAAATTTATTTTTTACACCTGTGGAGTTATACTTGGGTCTGAAGAATACTGCAGTGATGAAATGCCCAAATGCTTAACCAGGAAGAAATGTATAGTGATTTGGAAACCCAAACACAGTTGCACGACAATAGATCTTGTCTGTTTTAATTTGTTTATGTTTCTATCCCCAAGGGTTAGGTATTCAAGGGTTCTACAGACAAGGGTTTGCCCTGTGCTATAGCTCTCTGATATATGTGTGGGGTCCAATAGTAGTACTCGGCCCAATATCTCAAGGCACTAACTAAGGAGGCTAGACCGTACCCTTAGCCGTACTACCTGACTACCCAGGTACTAGAGAGTATCTTCCCGAGTGTTGTTCTCGGTGGTACTATAGC
The DNA here is from genome assembly GCA_009831015.1 of Picea engelmannii. Taxonomy (NCBI): domain Eukaryota; kingdom Viridiplantae; phylum Streptophyta; class Pinopsida; order Pinales; family Pinaceae; genus Picea; species Picea engelmannii. The sequence goes on along the minus strand of ML779186.1, from coordinate 861,150 downwards.
AGTCAGGCGACCGATCGATTTATCTAAAGAGGGGTTCAGGTAATCTAGGCCAATCCGTACACAGGTGCTGTCTAATGTGCTACCACTCGAAGGGGTACCAACATGGGTTACAAGGGTGGCCAATAGATGTGCGCTTAAGTACCACTTTTATTTCCTGTGTGTATGAATCCCTCAACCGTGGGTTTATGCGCATAATGACAGATCTCCGTGGCTTAAAAACGTCGGAATACATCTCTACCCTGAAAATTTTCTACCCACAATTTCTGTCGAGGAAAGTGCTCTAATACCACTTGTAATATACTAGATATAAAACGTATGCAGAACAAAAATAAAATGCTAGAAATGCTAGAATAATAACAATATAACTAGAACAATCACCACAATAAAACTGAAATGATATAAGAATAACACAGAAATAACACTTTGATACTGAGAGCAATGTTCATAGGCCTATTCGAGGGGGCAACCTCCAGTCGAGCAGGGCTCTATTACAATAATATCCAAGCTAGGGTTCTCATACCCTCGACTCCTATTTATACTAAATATGTATATCAAAAGAAGCATCTAGAGGAAGATCCTTCTAGAAGCGAAAGCTTCTATTAGGTCTTCTTACATTCGACTTATTCTATTTTATTGCAAGGCCTTATTAATATTGACCTTTATTACATCCAAATATATTGTTCTACCTATGTGCGGGTTAGGACCCTAACATGGTGTAATCATGATTGATAAAGATAGATGCATTATGGAGGTGGAGTGAAACCTACCCTAAATGCTTATAATTACTTGTGTTGCAACTCAGTGGGGTCGATCTTGAGGTGACTATGTGATTGATATGGATAAATGAAGTATGTGGGTGGGGCGGTACCTACTCTACATGCCAGTAAAGAGCACAATAACTACCGAAGAAATAAAAAAACACCACTAGATCCACAATTCTGTGTAAAAAATGAGATCTCTCAAAGACAACTGCATAAGAAAACAACTTCTGAGTGTTTTATTAGGTTAAATAGCATAAAATTGTTCAAAAGGAAGGAAAAATTATTTGAAAAAGTGGAAAAAATGTGTTAAAATAGGTATAAAACTCATTTTTTACCATTTCATTTTCACTATTACCCTTTGGAGAGCATTGAAACCCTTTTTACCTTTCAAACTTCTGAAGGTCGGTATGAGGTGCACAAAGCTTAGAATCTAGAACCACTTGGACCAAGTAAGTAATATTTTCCTCCTCTTCATTTTAACCACAAGTTATTTTGATTTAGTGATTTTTTGAGCAGGAAATGATCTTTTTAAAATCATGGACATGTATGCTACTTTTCTTAATGTGGGTCGCGTACATACGCGACTGTCTTAACTGACAATCGTGTACACCTACGCAACTATTAAAATTGAAAAGGATTGGCTAAAAAATGATTTGGATTTTGTAGGATGGTGATAGAGTGGAGGGAGAGAGAGCACATAGAAGTTGATAATGACGTGATGAATGATCAGGAGGCCCAAGAAGCCCTCTGAATATTTGGATTACACAATTTTTTCTTTTATAATGGCATAAGGGAACAATGTAGACTGCTTGCAACATTGATAGATCATTGGGAACCTGACACAGATGCATTCATGACCAGGGGGAAATATTTAAAGATTGAAACAAAAGATATATAATTTCTTACTGGCATACCTCGATGAGGAGATATTGTGAACTTAAAAGGTAAAGGATCCATTGGTCTTACGATCAACGAATACATTGCATTGTATTGCTCGATCAAGATACAAAAAGTTGGGATCCAACTCCTAATAGGTGAGATTACAAATATCAGTATGAATACCACTGTGTTATTGATTTCCTGTATCACAGGATCAACATCATTGCATCAAGCCTCCTAGGAAATGATGTTTTATGCCAGAGAATGTTTGAGACCAAAGTTTTATGATTGGAGCACAACATTGTTGACATGCATGAAAGCCCAATTGATAGGGTGCAAACAGGGGAAACTGAAACACTTTGGCTATGGAAGCATTTGTGTTGTTTCTTCTTTGAGATGATTCCAATGATTAGTCTGAGAGTGGACATCCATCCTCACTACGTACGAGATGGTGCAATGGAGAGATGTACTTAAATATTACTAAGGAAAGGAGGAGGGAGACTAGATTATCCATGGGAAGATCCCTTATTTTATTGGTGGTCATGCCAAGTTGTAGATATAGAGGACTATCCCTATGTAGGGATAGACTACCAGTATGACCCAAAGATGATTATCCCTCCTGACAGTGCCTAGAGATACATTGGTAAGAAAATTTATAATTATTTGATTTTTATATTTTGAGAAGTATAATTTAATAAATGTTTTGATGCGGATCATATGAATAATGAGATTGTTTGATTATGCATATATGAGACCAAGATGACCCGAGGGATTTATTCTACATGGATGACGTGGTTGATATGGACAACCACGAGTAGATGCAAAATGATTTTTAGATAACGTCGAGATGAATTTGGACATATTAGTGCATTCAGTGCCCATGGTACAGATCGAGGATATACTAGAACGGATGCAACGACATGTAGTTGACATGCCAGTGGTATGGATATGACTCTTTTGACGTCTTTCTCATGTGGTGGTGTGCTATGAAAAACATGTAGAGGGAGGAGAAGGTCCCTCAGGATAGTGATTATGATATACTATGATTATTTTATTTTTGTATTATTGGTATTTATAGAGGACAATCGAGGCTTAAAATCCTTTTTTGAGATATGACCCACATTTTTGTAAATATTGAAAACTGATGTTGATGATATACATATATATATATATATACAAATTATATTTTTTCCTTGATAATGATGTGTGTGTGATACATTATTATTACATGAATTATTTGAGTTTTTAATTTAACATGAATGGTGTAAATTCCAATCTAACACATAGTTAGAAAATGAATCACATAATACATTGAAACTTCTTGGAATATGAACATAAGTAATATGATCAAAACAACGCTAAAAAAAAACACTCTGAGGAAACAACGTAGTAACATAGGGTTGTGAATACGATGATTACCATTAAGCTGGAACACAACTAGATGAGTGTTCAAACAAACTTCTAAGGACAGAATGTAGTGTGCCGTGGCATCATGAAGTAGGTTGATAATAATGATATACTAAACTAAATTATTAGTAGATGGGTTGAGATAAGAACCTCCAGAATCAATCATCTCTCCTTTAGTAGAATAAATCACCCAAGCAACAAAAGCTAGATTGTGAGTATCGTGACTAGCACCATTCGTAGACCCTACAAAAATTGATGAATCGCATGACATTTTCCAACCAAGCAAAAGCACCATAAGAATCAATAACGAAAAAAAAAACAAAACATTATACTATCATACTGTACAACTATATACAAGAATTACAAAAAGACCACATAAGAAAAGCTGCTCAAGCATAGTACTTTTTCAAATAGATCCCATTTCTAAGCTCCGAAAGTGCGTTCCCCTGAAAATATTCAAGCTCATAGGATCCTTTACATAAGGTATGTCTCACAATGTAAGGGTCATACCATAACATATTAAATTTTCCTGCCCCCAAGGTACCTTTTTCTTAGTTGTAGACTAAGACAAGATCACCTTCCAAAAAACCCTTGGGTGCATTGAATTATCATACTAAATTTTAACTCAATTTTTTTGTGCTTCGATCGTAGTCTCAACATCTCGATGCTGCTTGTCGAGGTGCTCTAGATGGACAAGGCACAATTCTAACTCAGTGATCCAGAATCAGATCTAGGAGGCTTCTAGGTCCAGAAAAGGCTCAAAACTGAAAGTTCTTGGAATCAGACGAAACCAATTCCATTACAACTGACTCGTCACACTGATTCCGGCCATATATTTACTTTCTCAAATGGACGTTGTATGTGAGAGTTATCACACTCTTATAGTTTTCCCAAACAACTAAAAAGTCAACAGGTCAACTGGAAAAAGTCAATGATGATGTCAGCATGACGTCCTGCTGACGTCATCATGCTGACATCAACAAAGTGACATGTGACAACACAAAAACAGGGTGACATGGACCAATTGCATGTTGACATGTGGCATCGTGGAGGACCAATGAAAGGGTGCCATGTGGCACCACATCACTAGTTTGAATGGAATTTTTTTATGGAGCTCATGGGTCTTGACCCCATGACCTATTGAAAGGAGAAAGGACTTAAGAACAGGTCCATTGCCAACATGCCAACTTTATTACTTGTGATATCATATCCCTTTAATTTTATTTAAAGTGTAATATATTAGAGTATGGGGCGGAAAGGGGCTGGGGCTAAGCCCCAACCCATGGTTCATTGGTGAATGTGACCACCGATCAGAAAAAGGGCGTGGGGCGCATTACTAAAACCACCAGTGCACATTTTTTATGGAAATTCCACCATGTAATATGGGTCTAGAACCACAGGCTCGACGCATGGGAAGGGGCACAGCCCCATTTCATTGCACCATATGCCCACAAATCAGGGAGCTAGCGCGATCTTGGGGCCAATGCTTGGCCATATTAAGGTGCACATGGCCAGAATAGGGGGGCACGCGTGAATTGGGGGCTTAAGCCCATATTTTTATACAGAGGATTTGGCCCATTTTTGGGAGATATTGAGCTCTTTTTGAGCCTAGATTTTGGGAGGAAGTTGGGGAAGGATAACCAACTTCAGATCTATAAAAACCAGGCCTTTTTGAGGCCATGGGGGAAATTCATATCAGATTTATGCTGAAGCAAAGCTAAGCCAAAGCCATTTTCATGTAGGGAAGCTGTTGAGGAGCAGACGCTTGCGGGCCATTTCTGGGAGCTACACTCAGTTGTTTTTTCTTTTTCAGTGCTGTCAGTTGTGTTGGATTTCTGAGGTCGAGAAAAACAAATTCAGACCAATATGAGATTCATTTGATGTACTTTTTCTATACTTTGCAAGCATTGAAGAATTAATAAAGAAGACTCCCCCACTGAGACAAATGCCCGAAGACGTAGGCAATTTTGTGTGAAACTCCATTATCACTTCTCTTGTTATGGTTTGCTGTTCTTATTGCTTCAGTTCAGATATGTAATTTTTGTGTGGCTAATATATATTCTCTCATCTTCATCCTCTTTCATTAAGCTTCCTAAATGGTTAATAATCACATGCAATTAAAAACTCAACAATGGTCATTAAAAGATCTTTTTAGATCACTCAGTGGGGTCAGACATAATATCTACAACAATATTAAGGGACAAAATATCACACTCAATAGGTGAAATAGATTCCAATCCATGAACGAGATGGAAAGATGAAACGATGGTAGTTGTTTTTACTATGGTCCAGTATTCCCATAAAGCCAAATAGAGAATAATGTGCCAGTTAGAATTTCTTGTGTTAACGATGCATCGAAGAAAGGTTTTAAGAGACTCATTAATGGCCTCGACCTGTCCATTCGCTTGCGGGTAATACATAGATGAGTGCTCCTGTCTAAAACCCAACTTGGACATAAGTTATGACATCATTTTGTTCTAGAAGTGACTGCCATGGTCATTGAAAATCTCTTTCAGAACACTGAACCAAGTTATAACCTGGTTGAATATGAAGAAAGCAACAGTCTCACCATCACTCGAAAAAGTAGGCCTGGCCTCTGCCCCCTTTGTGAAATAATCAATGAACACAATGAAATAACGATGCCCCCTAGAGTAAGGTGGATGACATGTCATAAAATCAATTCCCCACTTAGTAAATGGTCCAACAGTGATGCCTAGAAAAAGAGGACTAGGATGCACAATCATCTTTTGAGAAGAAAAATGGTACGGATGACACTTCTTGACCGGTTCTATGCAGTCTTTAACTATTGGTGACCAAAAGTAACCAACGTGCAAAATCTTTTGGGCTGTTGCCAGTCCTAATAAATGACGTCCACACACTCAACTATGACAATCATTAAGCATAATTTTCACTTTCTCATGGGTTAAACAATGACGAAGAATTGAATCAACCCATTGATGATATAAAGTGTCACCGATGATAAGGTAATTCTTCGCCTGATGGCGAATTGGACGTCAGTCATCCTTTGAGTGATATGGGGAAAAATTGAGAGTATATATATATATATATATATATATATATATATCCTTACCAAGGGTCAATAAAAGATATGAGGAATATACGCTCATCAAGAAGTGATTCAATAACTTCATTCTCCTCATACTCTACAGGGAACTCCGACATAAGTTTGACGAAGACTAACGACTTGTTGGTTTTGGTAGAAGAACAATCCAAATCAAAATCCTGAAGAACAACAATCCACTTTTTATACTTCCCACCAATTATTTGCTGAGTCAAAACATATTGAAAAGGGTTAACGCCAGTGATGATGGTCGTCTTGTGCAAAAGAATACAATGCCAGAGGCACTGAACAACATGAAATGTTGCTAAGGCCAGATTCTCGACGTGAGAATACTTTATCTCAGGTCCCATCAAGGATCAACTCAAATAATAGATGACATTCTCTTGGAGCTTATCGTCCTCCTGCACTAATACCATGCCAATCAAAGATTCAACTGCCATGAGATATAACAAGACATTTCTATTATAATACGGGGGGCTAAGAAAATGAATCAATACTATATCTTCCTTCAATGCGTAGAAATAATGTTGTGTCGACTTGTCCTAATAAAAGGAGACCCCCTTTTTTAATAGGTGCATAAAACCTTTTATGCTATTAGCATAGTTCGGTACAAAACGTCGAAGGAAATTTTCCTTTCCTTGTAGACTCTGAAGTTGACGTATTGTGTCTGGGGGGGGAAACTGAGTTATTGCCTCTACCTTCAAAGGGTCAACCATGATCCCTTTAGTTGAAATGATAAATCCTAAGAGACATCCCGAAGTCACACCAAAAATGAATTTGTGTGGATTCAAGTGAATTTGATAGTGACAACATCTCTCAAAGAAAATGTGAAGGTGTAGAAGATGTTGCACCATCTTACATGAGTGGGAAATGAGATCGTCCAAATTATCCTCCACTATGTGATTAACATCATGGCCCACTGAAAAGTAGCTCCAATGTTTTTAAGGCCAAAAGGAATCTTTTTGTATGCAAAGGTTCCCCGAGGACAAATAAAACTTTTCTTATGTTGGTCTTCAGGGTGGATCTATATCTATTTATAACTAGAAAAACCATCCATGAAGGAGAAAATCTCACTTCCTACGCATTCATCAAGAATTTGATTGATACACGACGTAGGGAAGTTATCCTTAGGAAAATATTTATTCAAATAAAAAAAATACATGCATAGTCGAATCATACCTTACTTCTTGTATACTAGAATGGGGTTGGATACCCATTTCTTCAATGAGACTGGATAGATAAATCCTGCCTTTAGAAATTTTTTTACCTCAACCTTGATTGCTGCTTCTTTCCTCGGGTTGACTGGTCACAATTTTTGCTGAACTGACTTAGCGTTTTCATAGGTTTGAATCTCATGTTTGAAAATTTGAGGATATATAACAAAAATTTCCTCTTACGAGTAGGTGGAAACATCACAAAATTATTTGAAAAGTGCCATGTACTGATGCATTTCATCTTGAGAAAAATCTTCCCTGATAAAGATATTTTCAACAACATCCGAGGTTATGGAAATGTTGATCAAGACAATTTTCAATATATTCACCATATTCCCCTCATCATAGAAACCGTGCTTTGCTAAGGGGTTTACCGTCTGACCATCCTTTCTACTCACAATTGAATTAAATTCTTCTCCTTCCACATAACTGATCTCAGGGATAAAATATGATTGGTGATGCATATCCTCCCATGCCCTTTTTGACCTAGTCATTGCTTCAATAATAGCCTCATCTGACAACATGACTATATTAAAATAGTCTTGAGAAGTTGAATAATTCTGAGCCTAGATGGGCTCCATATACTGATCATCATCCTCTTTCCGTAAATGAATTTGATCTGAGTCTATAGTGGCATGTTGAATAGCCTAGTAGGTGACCTCAGCTAGGCTAGTTTATCGTCTGACCATCATTTCTACTCACAACTGAATTAAATTATTCTCCTTCCACATGACTGATCTCGGGGAGAAAATATGATCGGTGATGCATATCCTCCCATGTCCTTTCTGACCTAGTCATTGCCTCAATAATAGCCTTGTTTGACAACATGACTGTATTAAAATAGTCTTGAGAAGTTGAATAATTCTGATCCCAGATGGGCTCCATGTACTGATCATCATCCTCTTTTCGTAAATGAATTTGATCTAAGTCTATAGTGGCATGCTGAATAGCCTAGTAAGTGACCTCAACTAAGGGGTTTACCGTCTGACCATCATTTCTACTCACAATTGAACTAAATTATTCTCCTTCCACACGAATGATCTCAGGGAGAAAATATGATCAGTGATGCATATCCTCCCATGTCCTTTTCGACCTAGTCATTGCCTCAATAATATCATCGTCTGACAATATGACTGTATTAAAATAGTCTTGAGAAGTTGAATAATTCTGAGCACAGATGGGCTCCATGTATTGATCATCATCCTCTTTGCGTAAATGAATTTGATCTGAGTCTATAGTGGCATGTTGGATAGACTAGTAAGTGATCTCAGCTAAGGGGTTTACTATCTGGCCATCATTTATACTCACAACTGAATTAAATTCTTCTCCTTCCACATGACTGATCTTGGGGAGAAAATATGATCGGTGATGCATATCCTCCCATGTCCTTTCCGACCTAGTCATTTCCTCAATAATAGCCTTGTCTGACAACATGACTGTATTAAAATAGTCTTGAGAAGTTGAATAATTCTGAGCCTAGATGGGCTTCATATACTGATCAACATCCTCTTTTCGTAAAGGAATTTGCTAAGGGGTTTACCATCTGACCATCATTTCTACTCACAACTGAATTAAATTATTCTCCTTCCACACAAGTGATCTCGGGGAGAAAATATGATCCGTGATGCATATCCTCCCATGTCCTTTCCGACCTAGTCATTGCCTCAATAATAGCCTCGTCTGACAACATGAATGTATTAAAATAGTCTTGAGAAGTTGAATAATTCTGAGCCCAGATGGGCTCCGTATACTGATCATCATCCTCTTTCCATAAAGGAATTTGATTTGAGTCCATAGTGGCATGCTGAATAGCCTAGTAAGTGACCTCAGATATAGAAAATGACATAGCCATCTTGGCATGTGTGTGACCTTTGAATGATTCAAATGGCAAGGGTAACACCCATAGATATTCCAGATACAATGTTCTGAACGAAGTGAATCTTGTAATTGGAGCTAAGTAACTCGACTTTTGAAATTCGATCGAGGTCATGTCACGAATATAAGACACTGGTGCCGGGAAATTAAAATTTCCCATAAGTGAAGGGCACATTCCAACATCGATACTCTTAGTTTCCGACTAGGATTTTTCAATCTAAGGAACCATAGATCCTGGATTTGCTGCGGAACCATTTTTTAATCCAGGGAACCATAGTCACAATCCTTCCCTCATCGGGAAAGCATGAAATTTGAAATACCGATGAGACGACAACTTCCATCGCATAAGTTCAACTCCTTCCCAATAACATATTATAGTTGAGAGATGCATTGACTAACTCTACTTATATGGAAATGGACTTGCCTCCTAAATGGAATGGAAAAGAGGAAATAATCCCATGTGGCCTAAAATATCGTCTGTCAAATGTGGTTAACAAAGTGGGAGAAGGTGCAAGCTATGGAGAGACAATATCTTTCCAGTAGGACAGGGACATGACACATGTCAAAGAGCCCTCGTCTACGTCGGTCCCCATGATTATGTGTTTTTCATATACAACATCAATCTGGAAGCCTACATGATAAGGAAGACATAGCATCAAACTTCATAGTGATCTAGCTCGAAGAATTCACTGCTTCGATCACAAATAACAGTGTTGTGTGTTGCGTGGGGAAAATTTGAAGCACCTCTAAAACAGACGAAGCACATGACAATTGAGCTAAATCCTCAACAATGGAATAGTTGGGTGTAACTATAGTACTAGGGTTATGCGATGTTCGTTTGTGCACACCCTTTGGTATGCATGGCATCATTTCCTTCTCATGTTGTTCTATGTGGAGAGGCCCCCGAGGATCAAAAGTTTCTTTACCTTTTGATGCTGACTTTGGATTACCATAATTACAATTTCTAGTTCACAAGTCTACCTCCTCATATTTTAATTTCATAGAATTATCCATATTAACGAACGAGAACGATCAGTCCAAAAAGGGTGCACTAGAAGTGCCCCCTTGCGGATTGGAAGTGGAAGATCCAACCTCCATATTTTTTCCTTGCCGAAATGGGTTTTTCAATATGGTAGGATGTTGTTGCTATTGCAACTTTATTAGTCTTTGGGATTCTTCCATCTTTGAGCACCGATGAGTAATTTCATCATCCCCACAAAGCTTGCATGGAAATTTCACCTTTCTATTTTTATCTTTCCCCCCCTAGCATTATTATTAGACTTTTCATCCTTTCTCCAACCACCCTTCTTTCCCTTTCCTTTCTTCTTATCTCCAGGCTGCTGAGGACACTTTTGCATATTCAATTGCACAATGTGTACATTCAAGGACTAGGTGGTAGGGGTGGTCGATCCAGGGGCCAGACCAACTACAGTGTGATATATAGACAACTATTGCATCTAGCTAGAGACCAGATCTATGACTTAACTTTGTGAGGAATCGACAATACCATCAACATGCGGTCCCAATTTTGGTTTTTTGAGGTTGAGAGTCAATTGTGGTGTGTTGGGCATGATCTCATAGAGAATAAATGCTTGAGAGTAAATCAAATCGAATTTCTATGCTCTAAATATTTCCTGGTCTTCTCTAAACACCCCCAAAGTGACTACATCCTTATAAATGTAAGGAAGTAACGAATTCAAGAACCATTCTAAGAGAAATTCCTATAGGACCGTGGCTTTGATCAAGTTCTTTCATCTCTTTCATTCCCAAATATGATCGAAATTGTCTGTAGCTTTAACTTGTTCAAAGTTAGCTAAAATATTTGTGTCAGCATCATACTGAACATGGAGTTGGAAGTGGTTGAGAAAAACAACGGCGAGATCACCAAATGTTGCATACTTAGACCTTTCTAGTTCTAGATACCAGTTAATGACAAGCCTAGTGAGGGTGTGTTGGAACAGTTGTAACTAGATTGAGTCATTGTTAAAAAAATTAGACGAGCACCACAAATGAAATGTCGTTAAGTGATCCCGTGGGTATTCACCACTCATTCCTTCAAACCTTGGTATGTCAGATGATAGTTTGGTGGGGACCGTAGGCCAACTCGGTTGATGATGAATCGGTTCATTCATCAACTTAGATGAATATGGAAAATGAAGAGTTTCCAGAAAAGGTAGCCTAGGCTGTGACATCGACTGATTGGTAGCTTGAAAAGAAGGTCCTGGATTGAAACTAGCACCAGGTTTCTAGGAAGAGTTTGTAGATGAGCTAGATCCTTGGGTAAACCCTTGGTTTTGGTTAAATGGAATAAAAATCCAACCTATCTGATTCCTGAATGAAAAAATAGGGTTTCCCCCTGCGAATCCTCCTTGCAAGTGAAAACCTACCTGCATGGGGTTAACTGACTGGTAAAGGGGTTTCCCCTCGATGACGTCCCTTGTGAAGGAAACAATCCTTGCATGGGATTACATTGAGCTAGGAAGGGGTTTCCCCATGCCGACACTTGAGACGTGGTGAAAGGATTACTCTTGAACCCACCATACAATGTGAATGAGATCGAGGTGGATGGAATGCTAGCAGATTGGAATCCACTACCCATAGAAGAACCCTAGCCCCCAAGGGGGTTAGGGCTAGAAGATGGGAATATCGTGCTTCTGATGGAAGGGAATGATGAAGGTGTATGAGGTCCACCCTAAGGAAATTCTTGGTAGGTGTTGGCAGCCAATTCAATTTTTTCTATTGTCCTATAAGCTGCCTACACCTATGTCTTGCGAACATCAAGTTTTTCGTCGCATTTTTCAAATAGACGAAACTTTCATTTCTTGAGACTTTTGCACATTTGTCTTCATTAAGTTTTCATGACTGTAAGCATGAAAACTTCTCCTTTCGAGGTCACATTTCGATCACTATCTGAACTGCCAATATCTTTTGTGTCATTATGCATATTGCACTTACCTTTTTATTGATCTTTTGGCAATATCCTTTGATCGGTTTTATACTTCGATTGATTATATAACTTGGTTTTATTGAAGACATTTAGCCTTTGGATTTGCATTTTATGACTTGCCTAATCATTGATTCTATGAAATGCATAGGGGTTATGATTTATTTTTGTTTTATAATCCTTATGTTAATGTTTTCATGACTTACTGGCTTGTCAACTATTTGAGTATCGATTGGCACCATTGTTTAAAACTTTTGATTAATACATTGGCGCATAATGATTTTGGTGTTGATTTATATGTTGAATGTTTTGAATACTATGGCATAGTGTTGGCACGTATTGGTATGTACATTGCATTTGATTGGTTGTACACATAAGTTAATGGTTGAACTATGCTTTAATGGGTAGAACAACTATGTAAACTGGCGGTTGTACTTTCATAATAACTCTTATGCATGGCAGAAGTAAGCTCTCCCACCCTCGCACACTTTGCATTAATGCCTACCTCCTTACAGGGTTACCTCTGTTGATTTTTGGGAAAATATCTGAGCCCACTCTGTTCAAACCCTTGTCCCTTAGCCCGAATCACTGTGTGATATCTCCTGGCTCTCAAAGGGCGAATTGAAACCCCATAGTGTTCAGAGTCGGTTGTGGTTTCATTTTGCCAGAGAAGACTGCCCCGTAATTTCCCCTAGAGTCACGTTTTTGCGTGAGCGATTTTGGGCAAACGGATTTGAATTAGCTCAAACCGTTGAAAAACCAGAACCGTTTTTAGCCCCTTTACCCTCATCATGAGCGGTTTCCTCAGAAATCGAGTGGCTATAGAGATCTAGATCTTGTTTTACAGGTCAATTTTTCAGTGGCTGGAACATGCGTTTTGAGTTTGTATGCATTTCTTCAGATCTGTTCTTCAGAACTCCCTCTTTCCTGTCAAGCTGTCTCATCGTTACACAGGTATGTTTAATATCAATCATTTTTGTAAATAATCTAGGTTTATATAACGATTTGATTTCAGTTTTAAACAACTCTGTTCATTTCATTTGAATGGCTCTGTTACATTGCATGCATTCTATATATAGCTTTGTTTGACTAAATGGAATTTCGTTTTTTCAATCATTCCCAGTTTAACTTCTAATAGATTTTCATCGATTTGATTGATCTTGGTGTAGATTTGATTTGTTTGATTGAGTTAAAATGGATGCTCTGCTGTCAATCGAATTTGTTTGTATCTCTTCTAGATAGGAATTGTTCCTCATATTCAATTTAGAAAATGATCACATTTCGATTCAATTTCGTTATAATGCATACGCTATGATTGGCAATGATTTTGATACGATTAATTGTTACGGTTTTATGTCCCATATGATCTTCAAGCAACAAGGAATTCAACTCAGATCGTTTCCAATGTGACTCTATTTCTTCGGAAGCATTGCTTTTTATTTTAAGCATGTACAAACACGCCCAAATCATGGAATGGATTTTATTGCTTAAACGATTATGCTGAACCCCAGCCGGTTAATTCGCATTAATTGAAGTACTGTTAGCTCGACCATGTTATCAATTGGATTCGTAATTGCAATGGATATTCTGTTTGAAGTTGATTTGTAGAACTAGATTGGCTATATCTGGATTCACGATTTGTTTCTATATTAAACTCAGTCATGATCTGTTTGAAATTAATGATTTCGTTCAATACCAATCAAGATTATTTACCCAGTTTGCAATTATCACTTCTGTCGATTCTATTATGATTGTGGTCACAATTAATCGATCCTGTCTGTTGATTGTGCAAGGATCAACGATCGAAATTTATGACAAATTCTGTTTGATTGATGCTGCTACGGATGATTTCATTTACCCATAATCAAAACAATATTTCTATCTTTGTATTCGATTAAACGACATGAATCTTTTGCTATATCGTTACAGCTATAACGAGTGGAAAGTGATTTGGTTTGATTGGATTGTATCTATTGTTTAACAATCACATACGATATGTTTTTAATGAAACAATCTTTTTGCTGTTTGATTATGACTCATTTACCCGAGTTTGTGGTAACAGAAGAACAGAGTATTCCTATCCCTGTTTTCGATTGAATCATTTTGATCCTGTTTAATGTTGAATGATAAGATCATTTTGATTCGCTTTCAAGTAATCATTGGAAGATAATTGGATTTAATTCTTTTAAAAGATTTGATTTGATTTGAATTCTGATTATGTATATTATTTTAGACTAGCTACAGAATCAAATGATTCTGTAGCTAAGTCTGTAGAATTAAATCTTTATGGTTTTAATAATAAAATACTTCTCTAACTTGTTATTTTTGGTCCATTTTAGGTCAATTCGAAATTGCATTGGATTTGATGAGTAGTTAGAGGATATTTGAGATATTTTACTTGCATTTTGATTTCTTAGTTTAGTTGATATTGGGAGATTTTCCCAGATTTTTGTAAAATAGTTCTAACTACCACATGGAGGTTTTACCTTGTGGAAAGATTTATATATACTTATTATTTTTGTAATAATTGGATCCTCATTGGTGGGAGAACAAGGATATGGAATTTTAATACAGACTGAGACAGAATTTGATATTCTGCTACAGCTTTAGCTTTTCATTATATCAATATTTTGTTTTATGTTTATGTGTATCTATTTGCATTTGGTTAATGACTACTTTAGCTATATTAATCTTTTGCAACTGATATGATTAATCAATATAATCTATATCTGACTTATTCCAACATTTAAAGACATAGCAATTACTTGATTCAGTTAGTGAACGACATATTTCTCTTCTTCATTAATTGAATTATTAAATATAAGTTTTTGCATAACAGGTTTCCCGTATTGCAGAGATTTATAAATCATATAATTGTTATGATTTTTTATGTCTTGTTTTTCCTATAAACAACTCAAAGAGCATTGCAGCCTATCGTTTACGAGAATCTTTTGGATCATCCGGTGCGAGTTTCCTTCCTCCGAACAGCTTCGAAGTCATCATACACAGGACAAATTGGGAGCGTTTCCAGGTCAGTTTGTCATTTATTCGTTTAGTATATTTGTTAGTATTTTTAGTTAGATATATATGTTTAGTATATTAGATTGTTTAATCTCAGTAAGTTTCATTTCTTTTTCATAAAATCAAAAAATCAATAAAAACATCTCTCGCTGTCTTAGGGCAGAATATAATGAGTTTTACAGGTTTTATTCAAATATGCAAGTTGTAGATAGTGTATATTTATGAATAAGTTATAATTCAATTGGTAATTAGATAGTCAATTAGTAGAGTTAGTATAATAGTAATTAGTTAGTTTGTTTTATTGTTAGTTAGTTTAGTTTGTTTCATTTAGTTTTAGCTTAGTTTGTTTCTGTTTAGTTTTAGTTAGATTAGTTAGTTTAGATTAGTTTTCTCTTTGGTTTTCTTAGGACCTTAGATGACTAACAGAGCCGTTAAACCCATCAGGGTGGTTCATTCCAAACGGCTTGGGTTATTAGACAACCCCGGACCGGTTCCACTCTCTCAGTTGACGGACGGTCAATTTCGCCCGTCAACAGTAGGGAATCGAGGAATTCCTTGAACCAACATTAGAGACTTGGGACGTCGACTAAGAGCCGGTCAACATGTTTAACATGTCCATCGATGACATATGAAGTGAAAAATCATAGGTTATTGAGGGTAATGACATGGCAACACCAAAAGGTTGGGTGGAACCAACAATAAATAGAGCATAACTACCGATAGATGCAACAACGGTGGATTGAATCACACCAGTTGTTTGATTTGACATGTTAGGGTGAAAAAATACCACTGGTAATGATTACCGAAGTGGGAGTCATGATGACTCCTGACCCAAAAAATTATGGAGTACCTTTCATCATGGTCTAGTGAAGAGGGTGATTGTTAGTGAATTCCAACCTGGGAGGTAGAACTTGCACTACAAATGGAGCATAAGTCCTAGTTAACAGAGAGTTGGAAGCTAGAGCAAATTCTTCGATGATCCAAAAATGAAGATATTACTAATAAATCACAAGTTAGTTTAATGTATTTTAGGCATCGAATCGTTAAGAATGCGAAATACATAAAGCTTATTATCTGGTCGCGGAATATCAAATAAATCAGCCATTAATATCCATGCTGCAAATGAAGAGAATATAAAAACAAAATAGAAAGAGAAATAGAGACAAGAGGTTGATAATGGAGTTCACCAATCTTTGGCTACGTCTCCAGGCCTACTTCCAAGTGGAGGACCTCTTTATTGCTCTTTAAAATGCTCAAATTTCTCTTACATAGGCTCTTTGCTGTTACATAATGTGCTTCAGATATACTGTGCAAGACCTCCTTGCTCAGATTCAAGCATGCTCCATCAAATTCCTCTCAAAAACATGGCAAAAATGCCCCTCAAAACATGAGAAAAGGCCAAAATTTACAAACTGCCCCTTCAAAACCTTGCATCAAAAAGTCTCCCAAAAGCTTCAAAAATCCTGGTTTATATAGATTTTGAGGCCCAGATGAGGAATCCCAACTTCCCTCAAGATCTGGCATCTTTTTGGGATCAAATCCCCCTTCAAATGGCCTCAAAATCCTCAAAAAACCAATTTCTGGGCATAATATCAGGCAAAAATCACCTCTGTATAGTTAAAAACCCACTTTTATATAAAAATACACAGTAATCCCCCTTGGGATGGCATGCGCCCCTTTTATAAAGTCACATGAGCTTCATATGGCCAAGCGCTGGCCCTTTACTCACACTAGCTCATGCTTATGGGGCGCTTTGCATGGGATCAAGGCCTAGAAGAGTTTGCGCCCTAAGGTATAGGCCCTCCCCAACTTGTGCTTGTGGTTACATGGAGGCGCCGAGGTCCAAGGGCTAGGCCCTATCTAAACCCCATGTGCCTTAAGGCCTATGATGTGGTCTCATGGTGGATAATTCCACGGGCTGGGGCTTAGCCCCAACCCCCTCCTTTTTGCGCCCCATATATATATTAAACTTTAAATACATTTAAATACATTTGATTTAACAAGTAATACGTGGGAACATTGGTCTTGGGTCATTTCTTAAGGCTTGGACTATGATTGGTGGTTGTGGATTCAAAACCCATGGACCCCCCAAAGATTTTTGAACTTGCCATTCGACCCTAACTGGGTGCCACGTGGCTGCCCATGCCTGGGCCATGTGGCACCTCAACATTTGACCAAACTTTTGCATGTGTCCAATTTTGATTTGATCTGTCATCCACATATGCCCCAGTCAACTGCTGCCACTTGTCACAATGCCATTGGTCTAAGTATGCATCATGAGGTGTCGTTGGTGATGTCATGTTGTCATCATGCTGACGTCAACATTGACTTTTTGCCAGCCCTTTAACTTTTTAGCTATTTGACAATACGATCAGAATGCGATAACTCTCACATACGGAGCCCATTTGAAAAAGTAAATATACTGCGGGAATCAACACGATGAGCCGGTCGCAATGGAATTGGTTTCATCCAATTATGAGAACTTTTATTTTTGAGCATTTTCTGAGCCTGGGGAGCCTCTTGGATCATTCGAACCTGAGATCAATTACTATTACAACCTCTAGATTAGAAACATTATTCTCTGTTGGTTCCATATGAGCAGTATCAACTAGACTAGTCGGTAAAAAGGTGGCAGATTGATCAAGTCGACGCCTCAAATGGGGCGGTGGAGGATTCAGTCCTTCTTCAACAGGTGAAAGACCTTGAATTCTCCTTGACTGATAATGTAGTTGGTCAACCAATTTGAGTTTTCATCTCTAGGTGACTGCATAGACACCTTTCTAAGAAAGTCTATGATCTCTAAGGAAACCACTATAAAAATCCTAAATGACAATAATCGACACAAAAAACCTTGATAATATCCTGACTCATGTGGATTAGGTCGTGAGATCCCAATAGTCACAAGGTAAGGTAAGGACCTTCTGGATGAAGTCACAGGTTGATTAAGTCCCATGGACCAACAAATGAAGGAGTGAGAAGAAATTATCCAAACCTCCACTAACCAACCTTATCCAGTGAAAGTACCAATGCTTCGCGGGGCACCCTCCAATAGTACTGAAAAGTGTGATACTAAATATTCCCTAGGTACCATAGGAAACCCCCTGTAGTCACCTCTGAGATCCCTAGGAAAAGAAACTAAGGTCACCAACTTGCAATCAATTTCTTGGGGGTACATTTGATAGTCGAGATCAAACATATGGGCATGATAACTAAGCCTAAAACTCTTTCAAAGGACCATCTACAAAAGGGCCAGTGTCACTTTAGAAAATATCAAACTATGTTAGAAGTTTCTAGAGGACTGACACTAAGAAGGTTAGTTCACTTCAATAAAACCTCAACCAACTTCAAAATTTATAGAGGACTGATGCCAAATGAGGCAATGTCGCTTTAGGAAAATCCCCCAATATACGATCTTTCCACTACGTTTAGTTAATATTTAGAGGGGTTATCTCCTCGACTCTCCTTCACACGACCTCGTGTTTAACTCCCATGTTAGAGGAGCTTCTTGGATATACTTATGTGACAATTGGATTTGAACTCTCCTTAGCTCAGACTCCTATGTTTGTTTTCTGGCCTTGGAGAAATTAACTCCCCAACCTAAACCAAGGCCCTAGCTTATAACTAGTTTGTTCACCCTACAAAATGAAAATTTCTAATAAATTTTAGTAAGCGTTCATTTTATGGGGATGTTATTTACTTAAAGGGTTACAGATGAAACTAGATGGTTTTTTGACAGACACAACAAAAAAAAACTTAAGAACAAAAATGCATGATGCAATTTCTTCACTGAAAAATGAGTGTAACAACACTTCAAATTAAGCAAAAAACAAACTCTTTTTTTTGTCTTTAAAAAAAATGAAATTAATGCATTTTAGATTGTATAAAGATCTTAAACCACTTTGTAATGCAAATCTAATATGCTTTTGAGAGGAAACGCATAACAAAGTGCAAAAGAACTTTGCAAAATTGGATTTCTTTTCTTTTACTAAGGGTACTAAAACAATATTTTTTTTAATCACAAGAGTAAATTCAAGAAGAGGAAATGATTATAATGAACATTTCTTTTAAAAAATGGGGATACTAAAGGAAAGGGAAGAAGTTCAAAAATCATACACTCTTATATTTTAATTTTAAATAAAACAAGAAAGGTACAGGGGGAGAAAGACTACAAAATAGATGATTGATCACCCGATGAGCCACTGTACTAACAAGGAACAAAGTGTAAGAATCACCCTAATAATATTTATAAAACCCTAAACAATAACATAAATAAAAACAACTTGGAACAAACACAAAATTGGACCAAAACATTTAAGTTTTTCTTGCAATCTTGGAGACAAAGAAATAGATTTATGGAACCAAAAAACACTTTTGAAAACTCACAAAATATCCACAAAGATCTCAGAGTAAAAACACACTTACTTCCAGTAGACTGGGAAGAGAAAAAAACCATCTTTAGAACATGTATGCGATTGTGTAGCGTTGGACAATTGATTGTCATTGATGTCACCAAGCAGTGGTTGTCATTGATTTCAAAATATATGATGGGTGTGTTTGGATAAGTCTCCAAAGTGGTCCCCTTATGTCATAGCTCTAAGCATGGACCTCACATGAAGGCACTTTGAAGAAGTCTATATGAAGCCACAGAGATGTGGTTATAGAACCAAATTTTGATCATGCAAAATAATCATGAGGGACGGTGTGAATGAAACTAACTTCAATCATGGATGGATAGTCCTCATAATTCTATTTTCAATGATAGGTGGTACGCCACATGGTTCCTCGTGGTTGAGGAGTTATGAAGTCATGGATATGGAATCATCGAAGATTGGTTATGGAGCTCATAAACAATTACAATTCTTGGTCAAAGAGTAAAGTGGTTGTAACAAGAAATCCCTAAAATAAGGAAAGAAGTTAGCTTTAAAAAGTATAAATATACCACAAGAAGTCCTTCACAATTACACACACACAAGTTCAATGATTATCTATCTTTCAAGTGTTTTTGGTAAATGTTTTCATGGTATATCTGAGGTAGTGAAGTTTGAAGAACTATAGTTTGAGGTAGTGAAGGAAAGTCAAAGAGAAGCTAACTTTTTGAGGTCGTCCACGAGTTACTATGAAGGAAGGCACATACATCCATGAGTTACAATGAAGGAAGGCATGGAAATATGCAAGTTGCAGTGAGGACACGTCACAAATCTGTGAAAATCCCTTGAAGAAGAAACCATCTCTTGTTTGTTGAAGATGATTTGCACAGGTTGGTCTGTAGGTCTTTGATGATATGATTCAGATATTCTTCATGATTAAAGTTATATATTGTATATGTTTGTTTGAGGATTGTATCATGGATGGTATGGCACATGCTGGAGGCATGTCTTGGAGGCTCTTTTGGTATACGGTTACATATGGTCGAGGTCCATGGTTTGGTGTCATTGATACATGCTTGAGACATATCCTTCACGCTGGAGCTTGGGAATCAGGGGGTTGCAAACTCTTTATGGTTGGAGATAGAGAATTTAGGGATTTGTAGCTTCCTTCAGGTTGGATCTTGTAAATAGGGGGTCGTAGCCTCCTTCCAGTTGTATCTAGAGAATTGGGAAGTTGGTGCTTCCAATGAATGTATTCTTTTGATATATAAGAAAATCATTCCTTGGTTTTCTCCCATTTGGGTTTTCACATAAATACCATTGTACTGTGTTTTTATGGATGTATATTATTCTCTTTTGATTTATACTACTCATGATATATTGATGATATAATGCTGCTAATGTTAATGATTACATATTGTGGTTAAAAGTTCTCATATTGATACACCCTCCCTCTCAGTATTCCAACAATTGGTATCAAAGTAGGTCCTTAAAGAAATAATTTAACCACTGGAAGGAGATCATGGAATATTCTAAGATTGAAGCACCAAGGTTTGATGGCCAAAACTATGCCTTTTGAAATAAAATGATGCAAACGTTTTTACAGGCACATGGATTTGATGTTTGGCAGTCAGTAGTAGATAGGTATGCAACACCAACCACTCCCCCAACTAACAAACATGGAAAGAAACTCAGTGAAAACAACTCAAAGGATAAATACATCATTCTAAGTAGTCTGGATGATTCAATATTTGTCAAATTTATGCATTGCAAGACCGCAAATGATCTTTGGGATAAACTTCAAAAGATTTATGAAGGAGATACCACATTCAAAGGAGAGAAAATTCAAACCCTTAGAGCTAAGTTTGAGAAACTAAAAATGAAGGAAGATGAATATATTGTAGCCTACTTTCTACGATTTGAAGAAACAATGGACACTATTAGAGGATTGGGAGAATAAGTTGATGAATCAGTGGTCATTTAAAAGGTTTTAAGATATCTACCTATAAGATTTGATCCTAAGATATCATCTCTAGAAGAAATAACATATCTTGATAGTTTGAGTATGGACGAGCTACATGGAATATTCACAGCTTATGAACTGAGGATAGAACAAGAGAATCCAGTCACGAAGGAAGCAATGTTCAAAGCATCCAAGAATAGAAAGAAGAAAAATAAGAAAAATTTAAAACCATATTGCAGTTGCAGTGATGATTCAAAGGAAGATGAATAAGTGGCGAACTTTGTAAGGAAGCTAAAAGGAGGAACCACCAAGTACAAAGGTATGATTCCATTGAAATTCTTTAATTCTGATGGTATTGGTCATTTTGCTTCTAAATTTCCTTATGCTAAGAATAAAGGTAGTGATGAAGAAGAAGATCCTAAGAAGAAAAAGAAAAATCAAAAGGGAGACAAGAGAAGGATTAAAATAAATTCTTCAAGAAAAATTTCTACTCAAAGGAATACAATTCTTCATCAGATGAGGATTATGATGGTGAAAATAATTCATAAAGAGTACTCTTCATGGCAGTTGAAGATTCTGAAGACTCCAAAGAAGAAGGTGAAGTCGATCTGAAAGGATAATTAATTAGTGCCCTAGAAGAACTAGGGAAAGAAATAAAGAAAATCAAGTCACTCAAGGAAGAGTTAAATAAGAAAGAAGGATCTCAAAATTCCAACTCATAAGAAATTGAGAAGATAATCACAAAGTTAAAAATCCAGGTACAAGAAGACAAAAGGATTGAAGAAACACTCAGAAATCAGTTGGAAGATAAGAATAAGATAATTGAAGGCTTGGAAGCAGAAATAGTCACTGTAAGAAAAGATCTTCAGAAGAAAAATATGTAGCAGAATAACACCAAAAATTTGGATGAGATCATCAAAGGCCATACTATGTTAGGTCTATACTAGGGTACAACCAGATGCATACTGAGAAATATTTGAGCTCTAAGATAGAACATAAAGCAGAACAAAGAAGCTATGAAGAAACTGTCAGAGGTCCAAGAGGAACCCAAGAAGAAAATCACAGAGGAACTAGAACACCTAGAAGATTCAAAACACATAATCAACAGTCAACAACATCTCAAAAATAAGAAGGCTTCATAAGAGAAACACCATTAAGAAGATCCCCTACATCCAGGTATCAAACTATTTTTCTTGGTTTATGCTATTGTTGCAACAATTTTGGTCACAAAGCTACAAATTGTAGAGCCCATGCCAAGAACATAAGAAACTATGAAGGCTACTCAAATAATATTTATCCAATAAATCCTAATGAAACATAGAACAAAAACTACAAAAATTTTGGATCATTGAGTAATGAAATGGAATGTTACAAATGCAACAAAGTTGGACACATGGCCAAGGATTGTAGACTGACTGTTCCTCCAAAGGAACCAAAGAAAAATATGGATAATTATAAATAGGAACCACAAAGGATATGTAGAAGAAAACATTATCAATTCAACACTAAAACATGCTCGCTTTCTCTACAAGTGAAACACAAGAAAAGTGGATGGTATGTTCATGACAATGGTTCTTCGAAGCATATGACTAGTGACAAGAATAGGTTTCTGACACTGAAAAAGGAACGTGATGGATCCCTTTCATTTGGAAATGATAACTCATCCAAAATCATAGGTAGAGGCACAATCAGGCTTAGAAGCAAAGATTCCAAGGATGGAAATGTTCTACTCGTCAATGATATGAAGCACAATCTTCTAAGTTTCAGTCAAATGTGTGATCAAGGACACAATTTTTTTTTTGACTCAAAGAAATGTGAAATAAGAAAAGAAGGATCAGGAAAATTGGTGGCTATATCTAAAATAATCTCAAATAACATATATGTCCTGAATGATATTGGAAAGGAAAATTGTACTTTAGGAAAGGAAAATGAAAGTTGGCTCTGGCAGAGAAGGATGGGTCACATAAACTTTGATGATCTTTTCAAAATAAACAAAAAGGAAGCAATGAAAAAAATTCCTGAGATCTTAAAGCCTACGAATACTCTATGTGAGCATTGTCTACAAGGAAAACAAACCAGGACCAATTTTAAATGAAAAGAGTACTCCATGAAAAAACCATTGGATATTGTACATATTGATCTATGTGGACCTACAAGAACGAAGGGATTAAATTGCAAACAATAATTTATGTTACTGGTTGATGACTACACAAGAATGACTACAATTTTCTTACTCAGGAAGAAGTAAGAGGCATTTGAACACTTCAATATGTACAAAGAAATGGTTGAAACTGAGATGAACTTGAAATTCAAGTGCTTAAGATTAGATAATTGAGGAGAGTTTACATGAAAGGACTTCATGGATTTATATGGTGAACATGGAATAAAGAGACAGTTCTCGACAACCAACACACCTCAACAAAATGGAGTGGTCAAAAGGAATAACAAAACAATATAGGAAATGGAAAGAACCATGTTGAAAGACTCTAAGTTGAGTGATATATTTTGGGCACAAGAAATACATACAAAAGTTCACATCTTGAACATAGGAATGCTCATAATTAACAATGATAATGCTCCCTATGAGTTAAGGAAAGGAAGACCGACAAATGTGAAACATTTCAGAGTATTTGGAAGCAAATGCTATATCAAAAGAGAAGATGGAAGGCTTGTAAAATTTGAATCCCGAGTTGATAAAGACATACTAATTGGGTATTCAAGCAAAACAAAAGCATATGAATGCTTTAGTCCAAAACTCAACAAAATTGTGCAAAGTTTCAATATAACGATTGAAGAGACAGTTGTATGGAAGGAAAAGGAAGGAAGCAAAGTCTCAGAAGAGAAGGATGGCATTGAATATATAAAAGAAGAATGTTGGAGTTCCTTCACACACACCTAGGAATTTTTTTTCCTAAGGTTTTTCCTTGTTTATTAGTCATTATTAGTCATTATCCAGTCTCCTATATTTTAGGAAGAATATTCCTCTAGGGAGAATATTCTCTTCAGTTTTCACTTCAGTTTGACTAGTTGAGGGGAGTCTAGATGCTGTATTGGTTTTGTCACCATGCAACATTGGTATTATCACCAACTAATGCGCATTAGCCTTGGTATAATTAACAGACTAGAATATTACCCATTATTCCCTGATATCCTCCTCACTTCACTCTGTTTCAATCAGTTAACTGAAGACTGGTAGACTAGTTAACTCAGCCAGGTGGCAATTCACTCTCGTAATTGCTCGAGAGACTAGACTAGGTGGAAGTTCACTCTCGTAACTACTGGTGTGTGTCTAGATCACTCTATACCACCACTATGGTGCATTGGATTCTCCTCCAGTGTGCATTGGTTGAGTTATATAGAGTATATCATGTGTAAATTATTCATTATTCATTACAGTTAATGAAAATTCTTCTATTCTTTCTATCTTGCTTCTTCTTTCTCAATTCCTCTCTGCAAATGTGGGTGGTATTTTCTAGCTAGATTTATTCTATGCAGGTTCAACACATTTACAAAGACTAAGTAGAAGAAGAATAGAATCCATAAGAAAAAATAGATTAAGATGAGTAGCAGATACCTCATAAGACACCTAGCCGACGAGTATAAAAAAATCATCCACTAGAAAAAATTATTGGGAGTAAAGATGCACGAGTTGAAACTCGAAGAAGAATACTTTCACATGAACAAAAACACCTAACATTCTTATCTACAGTTGAACCCAACAATTTTGAAGAGGCCAGAAAGGATGAACACTGGATCAAGGATATGGATGAAGAATTGGCTCATATAGAGAAGAATGACACATGGGAAATGGTTACAAGACTGAAGGAAAATAACATGATTGATAGTAAGTGAGTTTTCCAAAACAAATTGAATGAGGATGGATAGG
The DNA here is from genome assembly GCA_009831015.1 of Picea engelmannii. Taxonomy (NCBI): domain Eukaryota; kingdom Viridiplantae; phylum Streptophyta; class Pinopsida; order Pinales; family Pinaceae; genus Picea; species Picea engelmannii. The sequence continues at coordinate 835,751 of ML779186.1, read as the reverse complement.
TAACCAAAAACAAAGCAAGGTTAGTATGCAAAGGATATTCTCAAATTGAAGGTATATATTTTGAAGAGACCTTTTCCCCAGTTGCTGGGATGGAAGAAATTAGATTGATCTTAGCCTATGCATTTTATAAAAACAAATCAAGGTATGTCATATGGATGTTAAGTTATCCTTTCTTAATGGAGAATTATAAGAATAAGTCTACATCGAACAACCAGAAGGATTTCTACTGTCAAAAAAATAAGATTATGTTTGCAGACTAAAGAAAGCATTGTATGGACTCAAGCAGGCCCCCAAAGAATAATATTTGATATTGGAAAAGTATCTACAACAAGGATTCAGGAAGGGAAATGAAGACAACAATATCTACATAAAGGAAAATCAAGACAATATATTGATAATTGAAGTTTATGTGGATGGAATCATCTTTGAAAGTGTTGATGAGAGGATAAGTCAGAATTTTTCCATAGATATGCAAATTGAGTTCGACATGTCTTTGCTTGGTGAGTTGAATTTATTTTTGGGATTATAGATATGTCAACATGATAAAGGTATTTTCATCTCTCAAACCAGGTATATCAGATAAATGATAAATAAGTTTGGAATGGAAGATTGCGAACCCGTGAGTACTCCTATGTAGACCAGTTGCAAGTTGAGCAAGGAACATGAATCTAAAGATGCAGATCAAAGACTCTACAAATCGATAATTGACAACTAATTAATCTATGTAACATCGTCAAGACCAGATGTGATGCAAGAAGTTGGAGAGGTTGCAAGATTTCAAGCAACACCGAAAGAAACACATGTTATGGTAGTAAAAATAATATACATATATATCAAAGAAACATAATATTTTGGATTATGGTATCCAAAAGGGAATTATCTATCCTTGATAGTCTGCACTGATGCATATTGGGAAGATATCATTGACGGTAGAAGAAGTACAAGTGGAACAAATTTCTACTTGGGTGAGTGTCTAGTATCATGGTTGAGCAAGAAACAATCATCAATATCTTTGTAGCAACAACATGTTGCACTCAAGTTCTCTGGATGAAGCATACCTTGCAGGATATATAGGTGGAATATGACGAACCTATTTCGATACTTTGTGATAACACCAATGCTATCAGTATCTCTAAGAATCCAATAATGCACTCCAAGATGAAGCACATTCCAATCAAGCTTCAATTTCTATGGGAACAAGTTATAGAGAAGAACATCAAGCTAGAGTACATTGGAACAAAAGAATAGATTGCAGATATCCTCAACAAACCTCTTTTGAGGGAGAACTTTGAGTGTCTTCAATAGAAACTTGTAGTAGTTTCTTCCTCATAGTGATCCACAGAACATCAGGCATAGTAATATAGGGGGAGAAAAGTAGAAGACTTGAAGAATCCGAGACAAGAAAAATTTTGAATGCTTTTCATATACATCGGATATTTACATGAAGAAGCACCATGAAGAGAAAGCAAAGGCTTATAGATAGGGGGAGAAACCCCAAGAATAATTACCCTTTTCCATTGATGTCAAAGAGGGAGAGAAAGAACAGATACATGGAAACAAAAAGAAATAACATATGCATAGATAGAAGGGGAGAAATGGTCACAGGGGAAGCAATGATCACAAGGGGAACATGAGCAAGAGAATGAGTGTTTCCATTCCATCCGTCTTGCCATTAATTCCAAAGGGTGGGATTGTTGGAAAAATTGGTTGTCATTGATGTCAACAAGTAGTGGTTGTCATTGATGTCAACAAATGTGATGGGTGTATTTGGAGGAGTCTCCAAAGTGGTCCCTTTATGGTGTATCTCTAAGCATGGTCCTCACGGGAAGATGCTTTGAAGAAGTCTACAAGAAGACCCAAAGGTGTGGTTATAGAAATTGAAGTTGATCATGAAAAAATTTCATGAGGGGTAGGTTGAATGAAACTAACTCACTCATGGATGGATAGTCCTCGTCATGTCATTTTCGGTGATAGGTGGTATTCCATGTGGTTCCTCACGGTGGAGGAGTTATGAGTTGATGCAGATGGAAGACCCAAAGATTAATTATGGAGCCCCTAAATAGTTACAAGTATTGGTCAAAGGGTAAAAACATAGTTACTGACTTAATGAGATCTGTGACCTCAAAACGAAAACTCTGGCCCAAAAAATCATATTTTTGCATAAAAAACATCAAAATCAACCCCCAAATCAAAAAGTGGTGCTACCGGTAGCACTATTTTTTTAAACGGGGTCAAAATTACAACATTTTTCAAACATGGCCTTCAAAAATTAGACAATAGCTCAAAAAAACCTTAAAATCAACACCTAAAAAAGAAGAAGATGTTTTTGATTTCTTTTCTTTTTCTTTTCAAAGCGTTAAATTTTGAGATCATTTGAAATCGTATTTTTATCACTTGGTACCATTAAAACCAAAACCTCAAAATCAACCATCAAATTGAAAAGTACTGCTACTGGTAGCACCCATTCTAAAATTGGGGTAAGAAAATGACACATTTTTATAATGTGGTAAAAGAACTCATCGTTAATGTAAACAAAATCATAAAATCAACCTTTAAATGTTTACTTTTAAAATCTTATTATCATGAAAAGTACAAGGTAATACATAATGCCATGAAAATATCAGATACTTTAAAAATTCAACGTCACTTTTTAATAATTTTTTACTTATAATAATAAAAAAGTAAATACAAGTTTCATTGAATGAAACATAAACAATTTCTTAAAAGTATTGTTATATTGACCATATTCAAAGCATATGAGCTAAGAAATTCTATTATATTATCCATAATAAAAAAAATATCATTCATAAAACATAACAAAATATTCATAACTTCATGTAAGATCATATGTAATTTCAATGCTCATTTTTAGTTACCATACAAAGATCATATAGATAAAAAATGCATAAAATGTTTCATACACTTATTCAGATTGACTCATGGTTTCTGAAATACCATCAGAGTCTACATTGTCTTCAAATAAATGCTTGGATGAAGATGTAGATGATCCATACTCTTCTCTATTATCGATGAATGCACCATATGAGTCTACATGCATGCCCAACATTTCAGATCTCAAATTCCTTTTAGATCTATGACTAGGGTCAATAGAATCCCATCTTGCATTTATTTCTTGCGACAAAAACCTCTTGATAATATTTATTGTCTTAGAGCGAAGAGTTCCTCTCTTTGTCAAATTGAAGTCATAAACAAGTATGTCAACATCATCTAATTTTAAGAGGTCAGTGCGACGATGAGTTGTATTTTGACCCTTTATTTTTCTCTTTCTATTTACATGTTTCTCAACCACCATTTCTGGATTGTACACACCCTTGAATGGGTGTGTACTTGTTTCATACCAATGCACTTCAATTTCAAAAACATCATCATTTTATTTCTCAATCTTTATAACCTTTCCTATCTAGAATGGATAACCATGTGGATCTTCAGTCGCTAAAATGCAATCATGCTACCCTCAATATCTTATATTGAACCCCTGTAAAGGTCTTCCATGGCTTCACGTTGTGCACGTGACCTTCATGAACCGACATACATTTCTCTTTCCTCTGATTGTGTAAACTCAATAACACCTTGAGATTCTTGTTGAACTTCAACAATGTTTGTTTCTTCAGATTCGTTTGGCATATTTTGTGGCCAATGAAATGCAGTCCTCAACATTGTATTTTCATTTGTTGAGCTTGAAATTATGTCACTTTGACTATTGAAAAAAGACTTCCACCAAACAGAATCATCAACATCAAAGTACTCATATGTATCCTTAATGGACTTTTTAATTTCTTCCAGGCATTCAAAATAATCTACATCTCTATTACGCCTCCGTGCATTATGGATTTAAGCAACTGATTGTAAAAATAATAACTTTGATGAAAAAATTGGACGATTTGGAATGAACTTAAAAAATGATAAACCTGATGAAGGCCCCCATTCTGTAGTAGTTGAATACTGCTTTCCCCATATAAGTATTTTCCCATCAATTATTTTGAAACAAAATTGATGTTGGAAGCTAATCTCATTAAGCTGCTCAATACATTTTTCTTCATGATGCAATCCCTGAATAAATCTTCACATGTCAACAATTTCTTCTAATATATGAAAAACATGCTCTGTAATGTATGCTTTCTTGATACATTCAATCAATGATGGTAGAAGTCCAACATTTTTCCTCTTCAATGTTACTGAAAAACGATTAAACATTTGATCAATATGATCATGCGTGTGTCCAACAAGAAGGAAACCAACTTTCACCTTTTGAAAGATTCCCATTTCAACAAGCATGCTTAGGTATCCAAACAGAATTTGGTTTTTATTTTCACGACTAGTGTTGTCCAACTGTAGATAGAGAGCTTGAGGAATATTTCCATATCAATGAGTGAGCACATGATGAATTATGGTGATGATCAGATTTGCATCATTATGAATATTTGGAGCTGTGAAGTAAACCCTTGGACATATTTTTCCATTGAAAACCATACAACCAACCAAGTGAAATTGAATGAAATTCTCTTCCTATAAATTTTTGGGTGTATGGACAAAATGTGGTAGAAGTGTTTTCTTCTAGTCCATGCCATCAATTATCATACCTAAATATTTGTTTGGAGCATCATAACACTTCTTCCAATGTTTGTACAACTTTTGTCTTTCACTTGATTGTTGATTCTGATGTTCTTGTAGTGCTTTGACTATGGAATCTTCACATGACATAAAATGAAAATATTGATCATATGTTTTCATAGTTGATACTATTCAATTAAAAAAAAAATAGTAAATACATACCTCTTTCTTCCCCTTTAAATTTATCTCCTCTTGATTTAAGAGTAGCACATATAATACAAATCCCCTTCCTTGAATTCTTAGGAATACTGACATTGTTGAATTGTTTCTTCCATATTCTTGTAAAATATGCATATGTAATAAAATTACCATTTCCTTCAACACCTTTAGCATATCCTTGTACAAGTTGTAGATTTCCCTCCTTGAAAAATTATCTGGAATATGCATTGTGTCTCTATTTGGTATACACTCTCCATGTTTGGAAAAGAAATAACGCATCCATGACAATGTAGTGTTTTTGAATGGCCCACTCTCTTGTCCATGATGTACCTTTGAATAAAATGATGGATATTTTTCCAACCTTGTCTGGATTCTTGATAGACGAAGATTACGAATTGATTGAATTTTTTTGAAAGCCTTTCTGCAAAGTAAAATATTCCCAATGCGATAATCATATCCCGTATTGGTGGATATCATGCACCCCATCAAATATGAATTTTGCGTGCTCTTATTCATTGAAAATTATGTCTTCCTTTTATTCAAGGCATACATGTAGTCCATGTTTTTCAAGAAATTCTTTTGACAAAATTCACTTGAAATCAATCCACTTATGGAAATTCATTTAGTGATAAATTATTTCTTAGACCTTGTATAACTAGAATGATTTGGATTGATATAAAAAGGTCTAATCCTGGTCCTAGACAAAATGTTTCTTTGCAATGTATCTGCTATTTCATCATCCTCACTAGAAGGATTTTCCTTATCACCACAAGGAATATCAAGAAAAACATTGTCAAGAGACTGAACTAGAGAATGTTGATCACCTTCATTTGTTGCAGCTGGATGATTGATACCATCATCATCAACATAATGATTTGGAGGAAAATCATCATCAACATTGTGTCCACTATTGACATAATCATCTTCACTGCTTTCAAAATCCCCACTTGAGTGAAAATTTTCACCATCTTGCTTAGTGCCTTGAAAACCTTCATCAGTATCTTGAAAATCCTCCCTTGGAGGAAAATCAACATCAACATTGTTTATTTTTAATTTATCACTTGGGAAAGAGTGACCACCAATGGCGTAATCATCTTCACTACTTTGTAAATCGCCACTCAAGAGATATTCTTCAACATCCTCATTACTGGCTTCAAAATCCCCACCTGGAGGAAAATATTAATTATCCTCATCAGTACCTTAAAAATCCTCACTTGGAGGAAAATCTTCATTATCTTCATCAATACCTTGAAAATCCTCACTTGGAGGGAAATCATTAGCACCAACATTGCTTCTTTTAAATTCCTCATTCGAGAAAAACTGTCCAATATTGCCATAATCGTTATCATTACTTTTAAAATTCCCACTTGGGGGAAATTCTTCTTCATCCTCATTCGTGCCTTGGAAATCCTCACTTGGAGGTAACTCTTCATCAATACCTTCAAAATCCTCACTTGGAGGAAATTCATAATCACCAACATTGCTGTCTTTAAATTCCCCACTAGGGAAAAATTGTTCACCATTGTCATAATCATCTTCACTGCTTTTAAAATTTCCACTTGAGGTAATTTCTCCATAATTTTCATTGGTGCCTTGTAAATCTTCATCAGTACCTTGAAACTCATCACATGGAGGAAAATTTTCATCCCAATCATTTAAACGTTGATCATAGTCTCCACTTTGACCTACATTTTGATTATTTTCATTACTATTAAACTGCTGACTAGATTTATTACCATCATATTCCTCCTCTTCATCATCGGTGCCTTCAAAGTTCTCTGATTTAGGACTTTCATGAGGAACATGTTGAATAAAATTGCTTGCACCATGATCAAAATTATGACTAGCTGAAAAATACGATGCCTCATTTGCATTACAAACATTCCTATGGCATTTCCTAGTCCCAACAGAAGAGGTATGCGAACAATTTGTTGATGTCTCAGAAACAAAATCTTCTTTATCTGACGAAGACATCCATTCTCTCTGAGAACATAGAATGAAAAAAATTCTCACCTTCCCTATGACATTATTACAACATGCATAATGATCTTTTTCCTCTAAATTCCCCACCCCCTGCCCCCAAATATATATATATATATATATATATATATATATATATATATATATATATATAATTTTCGTCCAAAATTTTCCACCCAAAATTCGCCCCTCCCAAAAAAATATTCTCCAAAATTTCACCCCAAAATATTCCCTCCAAAATTTCCCCCTCAATTTTTTCCCTCCAAAATTTCCCTCCAATTGTTTTTGCTTATTTTGACTTAAAAATTAAAAACAATTTTTACTCTTTTATTTTGTTATTTACATGTTAAATACCATATTTATCATGTTTATTTAT
>ML779186.1:794127-822677 GCA_009831015.1 Picea engelmannii | reverse complement strand
AAAGCCACCTAAAATCAGAGGGCGGGGGGGGGGGTTGGTGTGCTACCGGCAACATCATTTTTAAAAACGGGATAAAAAATTGGACCCCCAAAAAAATGAGAACTTTGTAGAGTTCTCGTTAAGTTGGTAACTATGTTTAAAGTGGTTGCAACAAGAAATCCCTAAAGTAAGGAAATAAGTTAGCTTGAAAAAGTATAAATACACCACAATAAGTCCTTCACAATTACACACACACAAGTTCAATGATTATCTATCTTTAAAGTGTTTTTGGTAAATCCTTTTGAGGTATATCTGAGGTAGAAAAGTTTGAAGAAGTATAGTCAGAGGTAGTGAAGGAAAGTCGAAGAGAAGCTAACTTTATGAGGTCATCCGTTTGTTACAGTGAATGAAGGCATGAACATTCACAAGTTGCAGGGAGGACAAGTCGCAAATCTATGAAAATCCCTTGAAGAAGAAACCATCTCTTGTTGGTTGAAGATGATTTGCACAAGTTGGTCTGTAGGTTTGTGATGATATGCTTAAGATATCCTTCATGAGTAAAGGTATGTATTATATATTTTTGGTTGAGGCTTGTATCATGGATGGTATGGAACATGCTGGAGGCATGTCTTGGAGGCTCTTTTGGTATATGGTTGCATATGGTTGAGGTCCATGGTTTGGTGTCATTGATACATGCTTGAGACATATCCTTGGTATATTGTGTATGGTTGTTATGGTTCATTGTTAGAGGCACAAATTTGTGATATTGTCTTGAGGAAAATTATTGGATATAATTGATGATATGATATAGATACACGATACATGATTAGCTACTCATCATTTATGTTATGATATCTACATTTGGAATATCTTATGGTACATGATTTATGCATGGTGTGGTACAAATTTGGTATAACACATGTTGATGATCAGTTACATGATTGATGGTATAGTGACAGTGACAGGTTGGATATAGTGACGGGTTGATTATCGTAGACAATGACAGTATCAATGGTAGTGACAGTTTGGTCTACATTTATATTTTAGGGCGACATGAAAAGGAAAGGAAATGGAGTCATAGCCTCCTTCTATTAGAGAACAAAGGGAGTTGGATCTTCCTTCAGGTTGGAGCTTGAGAATCAGGGGGTTGTAGCCTCCTTCTGGTTGGAGCCAAAGAATTCAAGGAGTTGTAGCTTCCTTCAGATTGGATCCTATAAACATGGGGTCTTAGCCTCCTTCCAATTGTAGCTATATAATTGGAAAGTTGTTGCTTCCAATGAATGTATTATTTTGATACATAAGAAAAGAATTTCATGGTTTTCTCCCATTTGGGTTTCCATGTAAATACCAGTATATTGTGTTTCTGTGGATGTCTATTATTCTCTTTTTATTTATACTACTCATGATATATTAATGATATACTACTACTGATGTTAATGATTACATATCTTGGTTAAAAGTGCTCATATTGATTCACCCCCCTCTCAATATTCCAACATGTAGTACAACAACTATGTATGTACGTGAATCCTAAGAGGTAAACCCGTGTACACCCTTAAGAGCCCCTAAAAAAGAGAGAAAAATGCATCAGAATGCTTAGGTAGGATTGTACAAACTTAGAGAGTGTTGAAAACATGCTTAAAACACATAAAACATTTCAACATAAATGCAAATTGGAAAGCACCCTTACGACCCAAAAAGGGAGAATCCCTAGTGGAGTCACCAATTTTTTTATGGGGAAATTACTCCCTATGGTCTTTTGGTCACAACAAAAATAGATCAAAACCTAAGGGAACTTGTCTCAGACTCCAATTAAACAATCAATCATGAATAAGTACCTATAATAAATAACTTTCAGAAAAAAAGGAAGAAAAGTGCACCTGGAATCCTCTTTTTGTTGTGGATCCCACTTGATGTCTTTTGCTATGGAATTCATTCTTGGAAACATTTTGAAATTCCTATAGATAAAGAAATATGAAATTGTAACCGCTGCATAACTATCTTGGAACTAGGCTCCAAGTTCCTCCACCCAAGGCTAGAAATATATAGGAGTGCCTCCAACAGTTTGTACTCTAGGAGGTCCAAGGAAGACAAAGGAGTTCTTCCTGACAAGATAAGGCGAATGGAAATTCTGGAAACAAGGGTTTCTAGGAAAAGGGGAAAATATCAGACACTAGGGAAACAAGGAACTTGTAGGATAATCTTTAAAAGGCCATCATAATGGTGCATTTCTTAGCCATGCTTTTCCTCCACCCCAAGCCTCTCTTTTATAATCCATTTTGATGGTTGGAGTTGTTATGCACGAGATTTAGGAAATTAGGGAATGGAAAATCTTGTAAACTCTGCCCAAAATGTTAGGGTTATATTTTTTGAGCCAAAATTAATATGTATGTGTGTTACTAATAGGGAACCCACGTATGTATGTGAGTTTCTTTAAGGAAAGTCTCATACACTTTGATAAATGGGGTTTTTAAATAAGTTTTTGAGGAGGAAAAATGGGATTTAAGTCCTGCAAGTAAGGAAGGGGATATAACTGTTGAGGTCATTTCCCGCTTCCAAAAAATTCCCTCCCATTTTCTATTCTCCCGAAATATTTTCTCCCTTTCTTTTCCCTCTTCTACACTTACCCATTTTTTCACCTTTTCTTTTTTCCCTCTTACTATCCCTTTCTAGTTCTACACTTAGTCACATTTTTAGACCACGGGTTCTCGGGTTGGCGGACTTACAGTTTCTCATCTCCCTCTATAACTTCAAATCATGACTCTGACTGACCGTCATTCTGTCCCATACTTAGTCGATTCTACGATCGTAGGTTCCTGGGTTGACGGTATTGATCTCTCTTTCTCTCATGTTCCATGATAGACACTTTGCACCAAAAAGTTCTGTGATCTACATTTTGATCCCCAGACTCCCGAACTGCCAAAGTTTCATTCCACCTACATGAATCCATCCGACTGCCACGCCATTCCATAATTATCCAATTTCTCACATCGTACCATCACGGGCTCATGGGTTTGCGGGTTCCCAAGTTCACAAAAAGTCTCAAATCACATATTTCTTCCATTCATCCCCACCACTGTCACACCCTTCCCAATGCACATTTACTATGCTTTTAATGCTAATAAATTACCATACATGTTCCAAAGGATGGTCATTAATAAGAGAAAGGCTTGAGGATCTCTTCTATTAAAGCGCATTTAAACAAGATTTATGAACGATTATATCATCTCCCTCCAACGTTCATTTCTAACATAATTTGGAGAAAGGGAATGTTCTCGTCAACTATGGAAAAAACTCGACAATAGTTCTGTGGAGATACACTGAATATTTTTGGGCACGAGGTTCATCCTTTTTAGTGGTCCATGGCATATTCCTATTATTCATCCCCTTCTTCCTAGAAGGAAATAATATCGATGTCTGGAATTACGCGCACAGGTTGTGTCTCAGAAGTCTTTGATTGTAAAGAGTTGGTCACCTGGTGCATTGAGAGATATATTCCAAGCCAACAGATCATTCAATTGTGGGACCATTCCCTCGTCTCTCTATCACCTGAAGTATTCCGTAATATGTTGAGACCTCCTAAGCCAACACTCACCTTCAAAGGTGAATATTGCAGGGAATTCTTAAAAAAGAATGACAATGGACTAGACCTCTTACCTGAATTCCTAGAGAACCGAGCGACCATCCCTGATGAAATCATAATATTGCAGGTTGGATCATTTAGAAATCCCTTCAGGGAAATTGCATGGATTTTTATGAGGACAACAAGACAAGAAACCACATCCAACATCTCTTGAATGATTCTTTACATTCTATATTTCACGACCAAAGAACAGGCCATCTTCGATTGGGGTAAGTTGATTTCCATTGAAATCTCTTCCCAATTGGTGCAATACAAGAAGGACAAGAAATTATTTATGTCATATTATTTGGTTTTTACGATAACACATTCTTGTCAGTTCCCGAGATTAGCTATGTGCAAGAAGGTAAAATGTGAATTCGATCCAGTAACCTTCTAGTATTAAACATTGTGGAGACACAAGGCCTCCCAATTTTTTTTATGAAGTTTGTAATGGTTTTGTTTCAGTTTTTAAAGATTTGATGTTTGGAAAGAACGCTTCTTGGATGTCTGACCAGGAGAGTAAGTTCCTGGATAGGAAGGGGAAACTAGAACAAATGGAAAATTATAAGGTTATACGGATTTTTGATTCCAAGGAAAATCCTTCTTTCCTTCCGTGCCACATATCTGAAAAAATGTTTGTTGTTGAAATAGCAAGGAAGTACAAATATTGGTTACATTTTTTCCATGAAAAGAGAAAAACACAATTCCTAACTCTGCCTTGGAAAGTTGGGGATTTCATATTCAGAAATATGAACAAGATTGATGAATTCACGGGCCACTTCCAGAGCCTCAATTTGAAATATGATGAAAAAGTAAAAGGGTTCGACCCTAGTGATATTTTTGTAGAACATCTTTTGGCTGTCAGTTTCAACAATTCTTTCATTAATTCTATTCTGAATGAATAAAGAGACAATGCCTCAGGAACTCTCTCTCATGACATCGACGACTTGCAAACAATACTCAACACCAATGAGTCCTACAAGCATAGAGGAAAAGGTTCGGGTGAGAAAAATGCCCAATCTCTGGCTTTCACACGAAAGAATACAACATCTCGGAGCAACGCTCTAATGGCCCACCAAAGTAAGAAAGTAACCCACAATTCTTTAGGCGGAGGAGGAGATAAGAACTCTCCTTTCAACAAAATTGAAAGTTCTCATAAACTTCCCTTGAGGAAGAAAATAAAAAACATTGTGTAAGAAGAGGAGGTACCTCAAGGAGAAAGTGATATCCACGATCTTTCCCTCGAGGATATGGAACTCAAAATTGACATCGATAAAATGTTCCCCAACGTCGACCTACTAGAGAAAACTGCTTACTAGAACCCTCAGATCGAAATAATTGAGACCGAGACCTTCGACGAAGAATAGTCTTTTGCATTTTAGAGCATTGTTTTTGACAACAAGTCCAAAAATTTGATTATTGAGAAAAGAGATGTAAAGAATAAGAAGGGTAAATCTAGTTAAGAGATTAACCTACGAAACATGCGGCCTTCCCAAATTTCCTAGATACATTGAGCAACTAGATATGCTCTAGATAATTCTATTGAAGGCCTTGAAGCTGAGAATGTCAGGTTAAAGGAGAGAATCAAAGAATTGGTGGAAGCCTTAATGCCTTTTCCAGTACTTGCTAGTCCTTTAGCAATGATTGGGCCTACCACACCCGGGGAAAAATTAAAAGGATCGACAATCCTTATCACATTATCCCGGGGCTATGTAGAAAATAATATCAAGAAAGAATGGAATTAATAACAGAGTCTTGGGAGATGTCAAAGAGCATGGTCTCTTTTTGGAATGAGAGCACACGCTTTTCATGAATATCTGCAGGTAGATTTGAAAAATGAGGAAGGTTTCTACCTCGATGCAGTTGTACCATTTGGTGTTAAATTTACCAATATGACAAAATTAAGAAGAAGAGAGGAGGATATCCCTTCTCCGAACTGGATAAAACAACTAAACGCATATTGGAAGGAAAAGGTTAAAAACCTGAATATTAATGTTCAAGCATTTAGCTAGACCATAACCAAAAGAGAAGAAATATTCAATAAGCTAACTGAGATAAATCTTGTTGGAAGCACCAATGAGGTCCAATACCCCAAATTGATACTCAACTCTTTGTTCTCAACCAAGCAAGCATTGGATGAAAAATTTGAGATCTTTAAAGGGTTTTCATTTGAAAAATCTACATCATTCTTGAGTATGTTGAAGATGACGTGGAAAACTAGCCAAAGAATCCAAGGAATGACCAAGGAATCCTAGGGTTTGGAAATAGAAGGAGGGTAATATATTCCCCTCTTAATCTCATAGTGAACAACATGAACTCCCAGTTCTCCCTAAGGGAACCTTAAAGGAATTTTTTGGAGATGGGACAATCGATACAAAGAGGCATTTACATTTATTTCTTGATGTTTGTGACTTCCACCGAGTTGAATATGATGATGTCATGGTGAGGTTATTTTTGAAAACTTGATCAAAAATAGCTTATGAATGGTATACAACATTTCCCAGTATATCCGTTCACTCATTTAATGACCTCGAAGCTATTTTCCTAACTATGTTTTCTACCCCAATTGCTTACCATACCCTCCTCACAGGCTTCACCCAGATTAGGTTGAGGAAGAATGAAAGGATACGAGATTTTAATCTTAGGTTCAATAAGACCTTGAGTAGAATCCCAGACTCGGTTATTCTCAGTTTCTATAAGAATGCAATGCCATTGAATGTGAAATATGCCATCCGAACATCCCAGATGGATACTCTGGAGGAAGCAATGACTAAGGCCACTGAGATGGAAGAAATTATGATTGAAATAGGTGCTGACCACGACATTATATTAGGAAGAGTACAAAGGAAAATGGGGGGATTGAATATTGATAGTCAAGGAGCTTCCATCTCAATAAAGAACAAAGATTTTAAACCTCGAGAAACTCATAATCAAATGGTAGAAGGAGTATTTTTTAAGGGAACCATACTTGACGTAAACATTGATCTTGTGGCGACACAGGAAACACATAAAAGAATTGAGATTGTGCAGATGAATAGAACCATCAAACAGATGCAAAACAAAATAACTAGGCCGAGAAGAGGACAAAATTACATTCCAAAACCAAGAATTCCAATCCCCGAACAAAGGAGGAACCTTCCCCCCTAAAACAGAGTCAAATTCGAGAATACTAAAGACCCATCGAGACTGAGGGTTCCTAGACAACCCACTCCAAACATGACTATTTTGGATGATCTCTATGATGAGGAATTGACCGAGAAACAAGGTTATTACTTACCTAATGAAGGCTAAGAGACAATGCATATGGATGGATGCAAGGCATCCATGTATATATATGGAGAGGGCGACAACGATCCTAATATGCAAGAAAATGTCTCCCAGACAAGAGGATTTGAAAATCGATTAAAGAATAAAGGTGACTCCGTTAAAGAAAAAGAAAAATCAAATGAAAAAGTGTTGAATGAGAAGGTGACATTTGGAACCATAAGGAAACACATAGCAACAAGCTCAAATCAAATGACGTATAATTTCATGGAGGACTTAAGTAAGTTGAGGATAAAATTTCCTTTTATGGAAGTGGTGAATATTCCTCAGCAGAGGCAGAACACCTTGAAGTTGTTGGATGATCCATTAGAAATAACATAAGCTGTTGTTACCACTCCAAAACAAAACCAAATCCCATCTACTGCGAAGATGAGAGGTAAAATTCTGTGCTTCTACATCTTAATTGAAAACCATGATGTTGCATTACCTAACTATTTATTTGATACTGGTGCGAAAAATAATATAATGCCACTTGTGGTCATGGAAGCATTGGGCATGCATTTCATTGAATATTATGAAATTGGTGAGAGCATATATGCCATCGATTCTAGAAAAGTGCCGACATATAGAGAAATCAAGTATTTTTATTCCTGGATTACAACATCTCCCGATATCATCACAATTTTTTATATTATTGTGATAGACCTACCTCCAGCATATGGGGTTATGCTGGGAAGATATTGGAGCTCCATGATCTGTGGATATATAATGAATGACGACATATGTACGATGCTACCAAGAAAGGACGGAGAAATGATCAAAGTACCTCGTGATCCCATAAATTTTTTCTCCTTCAAGAAGAAGGATAACGAATTAATGGAATACTACATAGATGCCATGATCAGAAACTATGCCATCTTGGACATGGAGCCGAACGAAAACCTAGAACAAGTTCAAGACTCAGAGGCCCCAAAATGTTTATTTGAAGGCTACTGGAGAATGTCATTTGATGGAGCATGTTCTAAATCTGGGAACGAAGTTGGAATTGTTCTCATAAGCTCAGATAAGACAACGCATCCTCACACTGTAAGAATGGAGTTTCCATGCACGAATAATGAGGCAAAATACAAAGATTTGATCCAGAGGATGATCCTTGCATAAGGAAGGAAAATAGAACATCTCATTGTAACAGGAGATTCAGAGTTGGTCATCAACTAGGTTACCCAAAATTACAAAATAAAAAAGGAAAGACTTAAACTATATTTCAAAAGAGTTAATGAACTGATGGAATCTTTCATCTCTTTCAATATTGCTTTCACTCCAAGGGATAAGAATCACAAGGCCAATTCGCTATCTTTGGCAGCTTCATTATCAAATCCAGACGATGTTCTGAGCAAAATGTCTTTCCTAGTGGAAAGGGCCTTTTGTCCATCTGTGCCCGATAATATTGAGTACTTGCAAGTGTTTGAAAATGATGAACAATTGGAGATTTTTTTGTTAAACGATGATGATGAAGAAGATGATAAATCGATTTCTGTCCCCAAATATTGCATACAAGATGAATCTTTGTTTACAAAAGACTATCATGCCAAGAATATTCTTGAATAAATTTCAGTTCGAAAGGAGCAAGAGACAAGAAAAGTCAATATTGGAATGGACCAGTCCCCGAAATATGTCAATTTGGGAGTTGATTGCACCCCTGAAGATGCTGATCAATATGGTGCCTTGTTCAAGGAATATATTGATGTGTTTTCTTGGACCTATGACGACTTAAATACCTATGACAAAATGATATTCTAGCATATCATTCCTTTGAGGGAAGAAGCCAAACCAGTGAAACAAAAAATAATAATGATGAATCCCAAGCTGAAGTCCCTGGTAAAAATTGAGTTGGAAAAGTTGAAGAAGGCAAGGATAATATATCCCATCAGACATTCATACTGGCTTTCAAATCCAGTGATTATCAGGAAGAAGACCGGGGAAATCCGAATGTGCGTAGACTTCAAAGATCTTAAGAAAGAGGGCATAAAATATAATTTTCCACTGGCTAACATGGAGTATCTACTACAACAAGTTATGGGATCGACATGCATGTCTATATTGTATGGTTTCTATAGATATAATCAAGTTTTAGTTGCTGAGGAAGATAGAGAAAAGAAAAAATTTATCACACCATGGGAAACATATGCATACACTAGAATTCCCTTCGGTTTGAAGAATGTTGGAGCCACGTTCCAAAGGGACATGGATCATGCGTTCAATGGATTGATAGGAAAGTTTATGGAAGACTACCAAGATGACTTGAAAATGCATTCAATCAAAAGGGAGGATCGCATTCATAATTTAAGAAAAGTATTTGAAAGATGTAGATTATACGACATCTCTCTCAACCCAAAGAAATGCTTGTTTGTTGTGACTCAAGGAAAGTTGTTGGGACACATTGTATGAAAATAAGGGATTTACATAGACCTAGAAAGGTTTAAATAAATTAATGAACTCAATCTCCTGACATCCAAGAAAGGAGTCCAGTCATTCTTCGGGAAAATTAATTTTGTTCGAAGATTTGTTCCTGATTACGCAAGCATCGTAAATCCCATTAATTTGTTGCTAAAAAAGGAGAAGAGGTTCTAGTGGAAAACATATACTCAGGAATAATTAAACAATATCAAGGGGACCATCACCACTACTCCCATCCTCATTATTCCATATTTCCAGAGGGATTTTATTATCTATTCATTTGCTACAGAGGCAGTTGTCGCATCTGTCCTCACTCAGAAAAATAACAACGAAGAAGAGCTCCCCATAAGTTTTATGAGAAAAAATCTACACTACTGTGAGTTGAGTTATTCAAAACTCGAGAAACATGATTTGTCTCTTGTGAAAGATGTGGCACACTTTCAGACATATATACTAAATTCCTATGTTACAACTTACGTCCCCTCATCCCCCGTCAAGACGCTCCTAAATCAATAGTTGAGAGAAGGGAAATGGGCCAACTGGTTAATGAAAATTCAAGCGTATGATATCGAGATAAAACCATTGAAGGTAATAAAAGGACAAGGATTATTCAAGATTATGGCAAATGGGGACTCAGTTGATGGGATGATTTCAGTCTCAGTCGGGGAACCATTAGTTGATTCAAAATGGTATGGAGATATCATATTCTATTTAAGATCTGGGAAATTCCCTGTTACAATGAGTTCCAAGGAGAAAAGGACACTCAAGATGAAGGCGAACCAATATGTGTTGATTGCTGATATACTTTTTAGAAGAAATTTCGATGGTTTACTGCTAAGATGCGTCGATGAGAATCAGGCTCTAGGATTGATCAAAGAATTCCATGAGGGAATATGCGGTGGACACTTCGCACCCACTCCAACCTCTCAAAAAAAATTAGAGTAGGATTATATTGGCCGTCAATCTTTAGGGACTCATATGCCGCATTAAGGAGATATTTTTCATGCCATCAGTTCTCAAGAAAAATGAAGAAAGCTACAATGCCTCTGCAAACGATTATGGTGGAACAACCATTTTCCCAATGGGGACTTGATGTTGTTGGGCCAACTAATACAAAATATAGCAAAGGGCACATGTACATTATGACTACTACTGATTATTTCACAAAATAGCCAGAAGCGGTGGCACTGAAGAAGGTCGATGCTGAAGAATTGATTAGATTCCTCAAGGACAACATTTTGTTGAGGTTTGGCGTCCCTGATAAATGTATCACAGTCAATGGTTCGATCTTCATTGGGTCAAAATTCATGGAATTTTGCGGACAATATGGGATCATCATGGGCCAGTCTTCGAATTATTATCCACAAGCAAATGGCCTTGCTGATTCCACAAATAAAACACTTGTGTAGATATTGAAGAAAACTGTTGATAGCAACTAGAGGAATTGTCATCTGAAGCTGACAGAAGCATTATGGGCAAGCAGGACAACCCCGAAGGATAGTACTGGGATTCCTCCATATCTATTGGTTTATGGGAAAGAGGAAAACATGCCAATTAACTTCGAGCTTAATGCATTGATATCCGTGGTTAATACAGAAGATACAAAAGACATTTCACATATCCAAAAAAGGATCAATCAATTGCTGAAGCTGGAGGACGAATGAAGAAAATTCCTGAATTAGACTTCTCAGAGGTAGAAGATCGTCAATTGTATTTTTTATCAAAGAAAAAATATGAAGAACTTTAAGAAGGGAGAATTGGTACTTCTCTGGAACAAAGCCAAGGAAAACCCATCCATGCATAAGAAGTTCAAAGAACTGTAGATTGGACCCTATGTCGTTGAAAAGATATTTGGCTTCAACTCATATATGCTCCAAGACATGAAAGGAAAAAGGTTAATTCTACCTGTCAATAGGAAACATATGAAAGGTTTCTTATCCTAAAACTTTTTCATTCCCATTTGTACATAATTTTATTTCTAGTTTGTATATTCTTAATCTGACTCCATAACCCAATGGATGGAAGAACCTGGTCACGAGAGATTTTGGATTCTTGACAACCCACTGTTATAACCCTAATTTGCACCAGACATGCTTACCTGACATCAGGCCATCTGATATGCCTTCTTATCCAAGCCAGTACTGGACAACTCTTCTTAAAAAAACCCTTTTTAAAGGTCCATGCACCTTGCTCCACTACATCCCACATGTACACTCTAGCCGACCCACTACAACTCGCGTGTACCTACGAAAGAACGAAAAATGGAAAGTTGCTGACAGAACACATAGTTTTGGGTAAGCTAACTAAACCTTTTGACCATGCATGGCTAGTCACTAAACTAAATATCTAGCTCCTTCTAGCCTATAAAAGAAGGGGTAGGGGTCCCATTTGAAAGGAGGAAAATCATAGTAAAGAAACTTTACCCGAATTCGTATTTCCCTTTGCCCAAGATTCTGCAACCATTTTGTGATTTCAATGAAGAAGAGAAGCAAGTGTGTTAGAAGTTGGTGCACAGTAAAAGAGGAGACCAGGACTAGATTCATGGAGTAGTGGTCGGCTTCATCATTGTAAGTTGCTTTAGTGAAGTTAATAATAAAGAAGTACTTTTCCCGTCCCATCATATGAGGTTTTCATTGTTTATTGCGTACATGTTGATTAAATCTCTAACCCATTAATCCATAGATCAAATGCATGTGGAGTTCTTTATTTGTCTTTTGTGAATGTAGGTCATCCTTGGGAGGAGAGTTGCAGTCAAAGAGAGACCAAGCGTGAAGAGGGATCAACAACAAACGTCAGAAATAAGGTATGTTCACTTGATCTTCTTAACTGTGTATTTGCTTAAGAATAATGGGGATTAGGTCTGGGATGATGGTAAAAAGTAGGAATCTTTAGGTCTTTTTTGTATGCATGATAAAACCCTAAGTGCTAGTCCATAGGGGGATTTCCCACTCACAATAGATTTGGCGACCATATTGGGGAGATCTCTCGGGTTTTCTGGGGATAGTTTTTGGTAGTTTTAAATTGGTTTCATCACTTTTTTTCTGAGTTTCTACAAGAGTCTAAGCTAGTAGGGGTTTTGGTCTTCCATACCAACATTCCCTGCTTTCTTGGCTTGGCTGAATTCTCATTTTGGGAAGTCACATAAGTACATGTGGCCTGTATAAGGCCTGCATGCGTGTACACATGCCCAACCTTCACATAACGAGCATGGACATGCTAGCTGATGAAGTGACAGTAGCGTGTTTAACTTCATAATTTTTTTATTAAAGAGGCAGTCATCCTCTTCCCTGTTAGAAGTGATCCTTCTCAGGGGTTTTCTGAAACTCATTCTGATCTCTGTTTTTGCAGTTTGTAGCTTAGGTACCACTTCATATTGGTTTTGTTCTATAAAATTTTCCTTGGATTGTCTTTCTTTTCTGACAAAGTAAGTTTCTAAGTCTTCAAGAGATTCTGGTTCTCAATACCAGTAGTCTCTGCCAGTGTTTGATTACTTATATTTTCATTTTTTAGAAGAGGTGTAGAGGTAAACGTGGCTTGCATAAGGTCTGCACACATGTACACACACCCTGACCTTTTATAGATTGCGTGCACATGCTAGCATTTGAACTGTCAGCTGCGTGCCTGTTGAGAATTTTTTTTTTTGTTCAAGGAGAGGCATTCATCCTTTTCCTTGTCAAAAGTTATACCTCTCAGGGTTCTTTGTCTTTGTCGTAGCAGTCAACAACTTAGGTCTGATCACAACAATAGATTTCTTTTTCATTAAAAAGTTTTCCTCGATTTTTTTTTTCTTTCATAGGGTTTTTAGACAAGTGTGAGAGTCTTCTTTCATCAGTTTGTGTGCTATTGTCAGTAACTCTTTTCGATCTACGCTTAGGCCATAAGTTTTCTTGGTATTTACTTGTCTTCATTTTTCCTTTTTGCTTTGCGAGCATTCAATAAAAAAAAAACTCTTTTATTTCTTGATTTGGTTAAGCAGTTGTTGGTTTGAATAAATAGCCAGGAAAAGTTTTGTTTTCACAAGTTCTTGGCTGTTTACTTAGGAAAACAAGTAGCTCATAGTCGAGTGAAATCCTATTTTGAGTCTGCTGTTCAAAGATTTTAGAAAAAAATGTTTTTTTTGTTTGAAAAGTTGATTGAGAATTTTGTCAAGAAGAAGTAATTTTGTTTCCAGTTTTCTGTTTATTTTTTCTTTCGTCTCTTAAAACATCACTAGTTTCACTTTCATAACCTTTGACTTAAGACAAGACATAAAAATTAATGATTAATTAAAATCAACTAGACTTTATGTTTGTAGGGTTCATCAATTAGTTTAGGCTAGAGCCTTGATTTAGGTTGGAGAGGAAACTCTTCAAGGCTTCAAAACATACATAAGAGTCTGTGCTAGGGAGTGTTAAAAGTCCAGTATCATGAAAGTTATTTGGGACCCCCCTATAACATAGGGGATAAAAACAAGGTCGTGTGCGGAAAGGTAGCAGAGCTAACCCCTCTAAAGCTAGACCAATCATAGTGGAGAACACATATTGAGGTCTTGTCTTGGGATTCCGTCGATTTCACTTGCCACGGAGCTTCATGGGTCTCAAATCCGTTCGAGGTCCTTAGTTCTCTTCCGGACCACTTTCTTTTGACACCCTTGACAAGTTTCAGGCTTGATACCCTACTCATTGTGGTCTACCTGACTATCAACTATACCCGCTTGGTGACTGTTCGTGCGTTGGAAACCTAGTTGCCTATCTTTTTTAGAGACATACACAGGTGACTGTGGGGGTATACCACGGTACCTAGGGAAGACATTGGGCCATGCTTTGCAGAGTATACCCAGAAGGTGCTTCCGTGTTCAAGTTGCACTTGCACCGGTAAGTTTCTCTAGTGTTGCTTGTTGTAATTGTTCTTCCAACTAGTTTAGTGTTTTCTTGTTTTATCTTGTAGGGAATTTTTTCTAGTGTGTGTTGTTTTTGAACAAATAGAAAGCCCTAGTGTGTCTTTGATATTCTCACACAATGGAGGATCATAAGCTCCACCAGTCACGAAGGCTTCTTGGCCTACCACCGGTTACACTGGAGCCACCCTCGCCACTGCTAAGGCGAAAGCTAGACCAACAAGGGTCTTTTGAAGCGACCAGGTCACATGAAACTGTGCTCGACCAACATCCGGAGACACCAACTATTTCAGACCTTGGAGAGGAATCTCTTGGTCCACCCAAAACTCCAACCACTAATCTTTTGGCTCCCATCATTGTACAAATTTATCCTTACGAGCACTAGACAGTGTCACACGCAATAATGGAAACAAATGCTGCCACTTCTTCTGGGAATTCTTCTATTCCCACTACGACTGTCACCACAGGGGGTGTTCCATCTCCTAACCCATTGTCACTGGTCCAAGACACCATGGTATCAATTTCCTCTACCTCAAGCAGTGGTCTGATCCTGTCTTTGGCAATGACCATTGCTCCTTTTTCACAGAGTGAAATATGCCCTTTGTTCTCACATAGGATGCCTAGCTCAGGTACAAGACCTGTACTATCCTACTCCACTTTACAGACTTTAGGTTTGGGGGCAGGGAGCTCTAACGCTTCTTTGCAAGGACCAATGGGGGGCACTTCAGCTCCCTTTAACACTTTCCCTTACGGGGGAGGTCATATACCTCCTTCATTCCCTTCACTTGGCGATACTCACCAACAATCCGCCGGGCCAAACACACACCATAGTTCATTTGGAGTAGCGAGTCAAGGACCACCTTCTCATAATATGTCGGTAGGGTCGACACTATTTTCTTTGTTCGGTGCATTTGGTAACAACATTTTCTCTTCAGCTACTTTCCCGACTGGGGGCAACCCCGGTTATGTTCAACCTAGTCCTATGCAGTGTACTATTCCTACACAGGGGGAAAACCTAGGAACTTCTTCCACATCAGGACCTTTGAATTATTGGCAAGGATTAGTTCCCTCGTCAGGAATGCTGATCTGGGGTAATTATTTTCACAACTAATGGAACCCCGGGCAAGTTGCACTACCTATGCCCATGGGATCAGCATGGGGCAACCCTTCCCAAAGTCCTCTGAATGTAATGCATGCCCAACCATCTACATCCTATTTCGGGAATCAACCGATGATGTCTCCTCAAATGAAAAATCCGTATGCTGGTCATGGCCATGGATTTTACCAGAACCCCGACCAACAACCCAACTTTTCCTGGCAACCTGGTGCCAGTCAAACTCCAGGCCCCTTTTTCCATGGTTATCACCAACAACCCAAACTACCTTTCCTAGAAACCTTACATTTTCCAGACTTAACAAGGTTGTTGAATGACCCTATCTGTCACGATTCATGTTGGCCCCCTATGCCGATGAAGTTACTTTCGAACATACCAAATTTCGAAGCCAAGCTTAACGAAGATCCAGGAGATCATGTGACTACTTTCCACCTTTGGTGCTCATCTAATTCGTTGAAAGATGACTTCGTACAATTGTGATTATTTCAACGTACTCTCATTGGGAGTGCTGCGAAATGGTACATTGAGCTCGACCACTCAAGATACTCTTCCTTTGGTTAATCGGTAATGGCTTTCCTAAACCATTTTCAATTACCTATGAGATACTTCGCTGGCACAAAATTGCTGGCCAATTTCGAATAGACAAAAGCAGACCATATCTCTGATCACATTCGAGAGTGGAGATGCCGGAAGAGTTTGATTAAGGTGCCAGTCCCACCAGTATTCCTGCTAGAGTGGTTTCTTAAGTCTTTGGTCCCACAGTTATCCAAAGATGTCGCAACATCGGGATTTGTTTATGAAGAAGATGCAATCATGAGAGATCAACAACTTGAGCTAATCTATTCTCAGTCTGGTCTACTATATGAGATCTTGCCAGATGCACCACGATCAATACTTGATAAAACCAGACAACGAGCTAGACCACATTCTGATGGTATTGTTGGTTCAGCACAAACAAAGCCTGCTGAACAACTGATGAAACAATTGCAACAATTGTCTATCTAGCATACAACGACCAACCAGACTACTGTTCTGGCTACTCCCCCTACCCAAACATCGGATGTACACAGTGTGCAATCGACAAATATGAAGGCCACCCAACAGCCCGATGGAAAGAAAAAACAACTTAAGAAGGGTAAGGGGGATAAGAAACCCACTAATAATGCTAGTGGGGGTAACACCGAAAAAAAGAAGTCGAGGTATCCGTGTAATCTGTGTGAAAAAGACCACCCGAATCACCAATTCCCTCGGCTTGCAAAGGCCCAAAATTTATTATCACAACAACAACCGACTATGTTAACAAACCCTTTTCAACATGGCAAAAATCTAACTCAAGCCTCTACAAGCGTGGAAGCGGGTAGCCAAGGACCCCCTCCATCTTCAAACAATCCTGCGTCCACGAATGTGTATATGATGAAGTGTGATGCCTATATATCGACTAAAGGACATGATTACAGCAAGCCAGGCACCTCTAAGAAGGGTAAAGAAGCTGAAACCCCATCTCTTCCTCTCCAGATCAAGAAGAAGTTGGGCGAAACCATGACACACATCCCAAAAGGTGCATTTAAGAAATATTCTCACAACCCCAACGCAAGGGCCACCCAAAACTACTATGTGGTGGAGGATTTGTCTCAAACCCCTTGTGCGATGTCTTCTTTGGAAGTCCTCCAAAGCTTCCCTTCCCAGAGAAAGGCTCTATTAGCTTCTTTAGGATCTACCGAGACTTGTAATCCGGGTACGATCATGCTTGATACGACTGACTTAAAACCTCATCTCCCTTACCACGTAGCGTTCCAGATAGTAGTGGCTTACACCATGAAAAAATTTTAATCGGAACAATTTCCGCACAGTGGTTGATGAGGGTTGTTGCGCCTCTTTCGTCACCTTGGTGAGAAAATAAGAGGTGCTTGCAAGATCAGTTGGGTCTGCTGAGCAGGACAACTATAGAGAAAAGAGTTAGAGAAAGAAAAAAAAAAACTATAATCAAGAATTAAACTAATAAAAACTAAAATCATAAGCATAGGGACATAGAGATAACAAGAACAAAAAGACCCATGTCACCAATGTTTGAGGCTTGATCTATTGATGAAAACAAAGCACCAAGAAGAAAGGGGACTATGAGTCCCTTCTTCCTCCAAGGGAAGGCTCTTGGACCCTCACTAGTAG
Source organism: Picea engelmannii (assembly GCA_009831015.1). Lineage (NCBI taxonomy): Eukaryota > Viridiplantae > Streptophyta > Pinopsida > Pinales > Pinaceae > Picea > Picea engelmannii. The sequence goes on along the minus strand of ML779186.1, from coordinate 805,199 downwards.
CTCTTCTTACAACAAAGAAAATGAAAATGGTGGTGAAAGAACTCTTTGCAAATACACTCAATGGTGAGATGGATTGCCCAATGTAATGGTGCCAATGTGCTCTTGTCAAGGATGGAGTCCTTAAAACAATATAGGCAGCATAACATTACTTTGAATTTCTTGAGAAAATGAGGTGCATTCATGGATTTTTATAGCATTGCTTTGGGCTTTTGTTCAACTGCTTTGTAGTGTGAAAAGAGGTCATTTAGGGCATTTTTAGGTCTTTGACCAGCCCACCATTCGGATCTAGCCCGGATTTGGAGGTCAAATCGGCTTGGGAGATAAACCACAAGTGGTTGGGAGGCCGACCACATTCATAAATGCGCCGTTTAGCAGGTGCGTGGATTTTTGCGCTAACAGTCGTGCATTGTGTGCATATGCGCACTTTCTACATTCCTGTTCCGCGCATGTGCGCGCGCGCGCCCAATGTATGCAAAGCGCTCTTCAATTTTTCACTACTTTGTATAGTTTTTGCCCTTTTTTTTGAATGCTGTGACATTAATTCAGGGCCATGAATGACTTCATTACTGTTTGACGATGCTGAGTTCTTGTAACCATGTGCGGACGAAATTTCAGTGATAACAGATGCCCCTTGATGGATGAGGTTAGGAGCATACGTATAGCCGAAATCCATCAATGTTTCTTCTATTGAGAAGGTTGTTGTAAGATAGAGCAATAGTGGGATCGTTCAGAGTGATCCGTTGGAGAAAAAAGGAACTGGTAGGACCTGATCTTCCATGAGGTGTAAAAAATAGAAAACTGTTTACAAATGAGGCAAGCATGCCCCATGCTCGTGTCAGGTAAATCTGAAAAAAAAAAAAACTGAAGTGTTGGTGTAGACAATTGCAGCACCCTCGGGGGTGGTCGTGATAGAGGCAGCAGAAAATTCTGCAAATGAACATGCTATGAATAGTAGGCATTGATCACGGTAATAAGTAGCAGCGATGATGTGGGCATTGATAGCCCTGCCAAGTTCTGAGGTCTTCGGAAAAATAAAAGAACTAACTGCAATAGTCGCAAAGTAAGATCCACCGTAACATGAGAAAGTGTTGGTGTCGAATGTTACAGGGGTCAACGACAGTAGGGAGCAATGGTGTTTCTCCCTATGCCGTCCGAGATCTCTCATTGGATGGATAATGCGAATCAAGATACTGTCCCTCTTCTAGAAAATTGTGCTGATGTCGACAAAAAGGGGAACGCGACTCCTAGAAGCAAAGGGCTTCAGGAAATATACTGAGGTGAGGAAGTGGCAGAGGTACATGGACGAAGTCAAGAAGTGGGAAGACTCAAGACTACCCTCGGTTGGAGAATGTATGAGATAAAAAGTGGCTGCAACCGTGTAACAAGGTCAAGTGGCAGGGGGACGACAAGACCGGTGATAAGTTGTGCCAGAGGCGGGACAAGGTGAACAAATTTAGAGGGTAGAGGTAAGTGACCTGTGGGGTACTCTGAAGATATGGATGATGCCAACAAGGGTAGATGATAAGTAATGCTCCAACCAAGGGTGACATGGGTTGCATTTGGCCAAAAAGGAAGGAACCAAGTCGCCAAAGGTGACGACAAAAAGATAAGGTAATGACTGGAAATAAAGGCGTTTGTACAATAAATAACGAATAATTTGGGGGGAAATGTACAAATACAGAAACAGGTGCCCTAGTGTGATATGGGGGGCCCATGTAGGGAAGAATTTGCTTGGAAAACTGATGAAGGGTGGGTGCCCCATTGGTGGGTTTCTGTATGAGGTAGGTGAAATGAAGGTAGGTCCACAGAGGGGCAAACTGATTGTGGAGGAAATGGAGGGTTCATGATACTGCGGAGGTGCAGGTAAGAAATAGAATCATAAAGAGATAATCTGGGAGTTTGTGTGGGAAAGCTAGCAAAATGAGGAGAAGGAGTATGTGGCTGATTCGCGACATGATGAAAGACTATTGGGACTCCCATCCCTAAAGGGTGATGAAAAACAGCATGAGTGTCAAAAAGTGGCAAAAGATGCTATGAATGGGACAACTCATGTGAGTAAGAATGCTACCGGGTAACAGTATCGAAGATGAAAAATGGAGGCGTGGGTACTGCAGAGCCAGGAATGGGGATCCTAGAGGCCAATATCAGAGGGTATGACTGGAAATGTAAATGCGATACAGCAGGAAAGACTACATGCCAGTGCTGAGTATATACCTGAAGGGGTTATGTCGATGTATGATGATCAAATACCTGCACACACGAAAACCAAATATCCGAAGTGAAAAATATCTGAAAAGAATCAAAGATATGAGCATGTATTGAATGATAAGCGTGAAATATGTGCATGCGTACCTGACCATGGATAAAAAAGGCACCCCGGGGGCTCAGGATGAAAAGAGGCTCAGGAACTGCTGTGATGTAGGTGATGGGGTGCTGATCCCGTGGCTCAAGATGGTTTGAAAAATGGACACCTTGGGCTCCTGGAATGGTGAGTGGAAGTTTGGCAAAAGGCCTATATATAGCTGTAGGGCCCACATTGCCACCTCATTTGTACCTGCTGCAATAGTGACTGGATGAGAAATTTTCAGAGGAGATTGGGAGATTCGAGGAGGATGAGGTAGCCGATTGAGGATCTGCGAGTATTAGGTTAGTGGTCTGATCATCCTGCATAGAAATAGGTTTTCAATTTTTGGGCAGGGGTTGTACGGAGGGCCGTACAGGGGTATTTAGGGGGTGTGGGCCGCACATGCATGGGAGATTCAGTGATAGGCGCGCATACGTGCACGCCTTCCCACCGGATATACGCGCATGGGAGTGTGGTAGAGGGGGTTTATGGCATGCTCGAAGGGCGCGCCTATGAGTTGAATAGGCGTGCACTTGGGCGCGCCTGTGGTTTGAACAGGTGCGCACCTCGACATGCCTATATGGTGAACATGCGCGCATAGGGGCACACCTGTGATACAAATAGTTGCGCACTGATGCACACCTGTGTAGTGAATAGGCACTCATGAGTGCGCACTTGTGTAGTGAACAGGCGCGCATGTGCGCGCGCCTGTGGGTAACAAAACCGTGCCTAGGAGGCAAGGTTGGGGTGTAAAAAAGACGAGTCTGTTGATGTTTGGATGGTTTCTTGAGCTGACATAGGACTCTATGTTGTCTGCAGGTGGACGGCGGTGATGATCCCAGTGCGGTGGCGAGAGCAAGACTGGGCCCAGTTGCGAGATGCTGTGGCCATTGAGGAGCGCGGTGTGCGTGTGACTTTGGCAACTTGTGGGTTGCTAAAGTTCTTTGAGTGCCCGTTGATATGGGCATAGGAGTACCTATTACAGTTCCTGATCCAGATGTGGAGTCTGTAGCTGCACTGCTTCCTCGTGCGAGGAGAGAAGATCCCCTTCACTGCGGTGGAGGATGTATATTTCTTGATTGGGCTCCCCTTTCAAGGAACGCCCCTTCCGGCGGAGCCGGTGCTTCCTAGGACTGCTTTGCTTGCCGATATAGGTCAAAGATATTGTTCAGGTTGGGAATTTATGTCCAGGGCAGTGGTGAGTATATCGGGTATAGATTCCCTGGTGCATCGTTGTATAGCAGCGATGATTGTGCGGGTATACGGGTCACTGACGACCCAACGGATTAGTGGTGGCCAACTACTGGTGCTGGAGAGAGTGTTGGCCAGTGAGCATTTAGCTTGGGGGCTGACATTGCATGCGCGGATGGTGGCACAGTTGGACCACTGTCGGTCTACTGGTGCAGGGGAGTTTGCATTCGGGTCCATCCTAGTGGCCTGGTTTCTAGAGAGGGTGCCAATGTTGCGCCCGAGGATCCTTTTGAGTGTGCCTGGGGCACGAGAGCTGTGGTTGAGGCGGTGGTCGACTGTATTGCTTCGCCATGGTGGTGGCGAAGGGGGCTAATTCTTTTCTGCCGAGGCAGCATAGGTATGGAGACAGATGCCACAGGTGATTTTGCAGTACCCTTATGCTAGGGTGGACTTCCGGGATGATCCAGATATGGTGTTACCTCCTGGGGAGGTTTTTGATCATCGAGATATGTTGATTGAGGATGTAGATATGTATGGTTGTGTATTTTTTGAGATAGTCGTCCATATGTGTATGATATAGATACTGATACTATCTGTTGTTTGTTTGTATGTGTAGATGTGGCACCTCGCAGGCGCGAGGTAGAGTTGCATAGATCGCCGACTCGTCGGGAGCCGGAGAGACTGTCGCGGGGAGAGAGATGTCAATGGGAGGATGCCGCGGGGCGACCGACTGAGCCAGAGAGGGAAACAAGGAGGCGTCAATTAGATGACCTGGGTGCGGGGCCATCACACGCTCCTCCGGCGGCGGCCGGAGTGGATTTTGATGACATACGCCATCGTCTGGAGACAGTTTTACAGGATGTGCCTGAGGGCATGTGGACTCACATCCAGGACGAGAGTTTCCTAGAGCAGTGTGTGGGGGTGCCGCCACCATGGCGGGCCATAGTGCGACGAGCAGCAGTGCTTGCTGCTATGACAAGTGGACACCTGCCGCCGGGGTAGGAGGGTCCTGTAGGGGGTGGACCACCACCGCCTGAGGTAGGTGGTGGTGGGCTGCCACCACCTGAGGGAGGAGTAGGTGGTGGGGTGATAGAGGCACCATGAGTGGTGCATGATGTATATCTTTTTTTTTGTATATAGGCTGGTGAGCCCATTTTTTGTACCGAGGTGCTGCATTGGCCTGCGGATACATGTATTTTTGTATGTAAACATTCAGATGGCCTGATGGGCCTTTATATATACATGAGTATACATATTTGAAATCCTGATGTTGTCTACATGTTTTTTTGCTGATGTTTTGAGTACGTCCATTCTATATATATGCTGTGACAGGTTTTTGTGATATGTTTATGTATGTGTAGCTTGATGTGATATATGCCAATCTAACACTATGTTAGCTATTTGATTTGTTATTTGATTCAATTATCTTGGAATATGTGTAAATGTAATGGAATCAAAATGTCAAGATAAAAGCCTAACCTGCAGGTATTTGCGAAAGAGGCATGGATCGCATACGCGGTACACATTGTTGAGCTGGAGAACGACTAGTTGAGAGTTGAGGAAGACGCTAAGGTGACAAATATGATGATGCTGGGCATCGACCAGGAGGCCAATGACTGCAGTGTATTCGACTTGGTTGTTGGTTGCTGACCCCAAACATATGCTGCTTGAATGGAGCATTTCATGTAAGGGGGTGTAGAAAGCCCAAGCAGCCGAAGCGAGATTTTGTGTCCAACGACTGGCGCCGTCGGTGTAACCGATGTGGTAGGCTAGTCAAGGAAGCATCTGTCAATAGCACAAATGATAGTTTAGATGAGAGGGGAGGAAAAAAAAGAAAAAAAAAACGCTGGAAAAAGAAATAACCTAAAGTATAATGACTACTTTTAAGCATAAAATTTCTTGAGATACAACCCATTGACGAGTTCCTTGAGAGAGAGGCCTTCGGGGGAGGCCAAGATGTATGCGCCTTTGGTGAGGAAATGTTGGATAATGTAAGGGCCATGCCAAAGTGATTTGAATTTGCCGTGTCCAAAGGTATCGTGAGCGATATCATAAGCCAGGACGAGGTCGCCTTCACGGAATGATCGAAGGTTGACATGGTGATCAAAGGTAGCCTTGGATCGTTTTTTAGCTACCTCGTTGTTCTATAAGGAAGATCGACGATCTTCATCCAGAGACTCCAAGTTCAACAAGCGCTGCTCCATTGGAGCAGTGTCAGGTAATAGCTCAATTGTGGTGCATAAGGTGGGAATTTTGCACTTGATGGGAAGAGTTGCCTCGACCCCATGGACTAAATGGAATGGTGTGAAACCAGTAGCAGTTTTCACCACCGTTCGATAAGCCCATAGCGCAGAAAATAACATATGATGCCAATTGGATTTATGTTTATTAACTGTGCACTGTAACATGGTCTTGAGGACTTTGTTAACTACCTCGACCTGCCCATTTGACTGAGGGTAATATGGTGAGGTAAACTCGTGAGAGAATCCTAACCAATATGAGAGTTCGATGAAGATCTCATTCTCGAAGTGTTTCCCATGGTCGGAAACGAGTTGGAGGGGTACTCCAAAACGGGATATGACGTGGTTAAAAAAAAAACGCACTGCAGTGTCAGCGGTGTTGTTGAAAGTGGGAATAGCTTTGGCCCATTTGGTGAAGTAATCAACGATGACAACAATGTATTTGTGACCATTGCTGGAGGGGGGATTACAAGTCATAAATTCGATGCCCCATTTACAAAAATGGCTGGCAGTAATGACAGGGTGAAGAAGAGCGGGGGGAGCTCGGGCTTTGTTGGTGTAGAGCTGACATTACTCACATCGTTTCATGGCATGAATGCAATCATGAAACAAGGTAGGCCAAAAGTAACCGGCTCGGATAATAATTTGAGCAGTGGATATACCCGAAAGATGGCCCCCACATGCGGCGTTATGGCAGTCGTTTAAGACTCTGTCGGCCTCGTCAATAGTCAGGCATTGACGAAGAAGGGTGTCGACGCCCTGCCGGTATAGGATGTCTCCGATGAGAAGGTAGGAGGGGGCCTGATGGAAAATACGTCGACGATCATCCTGTGAAAGGTGGTTACCGAACTTTTGAGTTCGGAGGTAGACGAGAAGGTCACTGTACCAAGGATCATCCGAAGTAATGTAAAAGAGATGTTCGTCGGGAAAGTCGGTATTGATAGGGGTACTGGTGGTGTCAAAGGGGAGGGCCGTGACAAGTTCGGTGAGAATGAGGGCCTTCTTACTCTTAGGTGTTGAGAACTTGAGGTCGTACTCCTAAAGGATAATGATCCATCGAGCGAATTTTCCGTTAACTTGCCGATGGCTGAGCAGGTACTGCATAGGATTGGAATCTGCGACGACCTTTGTGGTGTGAAGTAGAATGTAATGGCGCAATTTCTGGACTACAAGGACAACTGCAAGAGCAAATTTCTCTTCATGTTTATACTTCAAGGGTGGTCCTGAGAGGTTCTTACTAATGTAATAAATGACATGTTCACGATTGTCATCTCCGAGCTGGACGAGGACACCGGCTATTGATACAGCTGATGCTGATACGTAGAGGATGTAGTCGCGATTATAGTCAGGTGCACTAATTAAAGGTGCATTTGAAAGCGCTGCTTTAAGATCGTCAAATGACTGTTGGGCATGGTCGTCCCAGTGAAAAGGGATGTCGTGATGTAGTAAGAAGAGGAAACCATGTGCGCATATGGCATAATCAAGGACAACGCATCTAAGAAAGTTAGCTTTGCCCTATAGACTCTGAAGTTATCGTAAATTCCAGGGAGGTGGAATTTCGGTGATAGCTTGGACTTTGAGGGGGTCTATGGTAATACCTCTTTGGGAAACAATAAAACCAAGGAGGTGCCCTGTGGTGACACAGAACACACACTTGAGAGGATTCAAGCGGATGTTGTACTGATGACACTGTTGAAAAATGATTCGTAAATCATCTAGATGCTGGGTGCATCTCTTGGATCGAGCTGTGAGGTCATCCAAGTAGGCGAGGATGATATTAGCTAGATCGTGAAATATGTATGTCATTGCCCACTGGAAGGTTGCGTTGGCATTTTTTAAGCCGAAAGGCATGACATGATATGAAAAAGTACCCCACGGGGTAATGAATGCATTTTTATACTGATCGGTTGGGTGGATTTGTATTTGGTTATAGCCAGAAAATCCATCCATAAAGGAGACAGCCTCGTGGCTGGCGCAGTCGTTGATAATTTGATCGATGAAAGGCGTTGGAAAGTTGTCTTTGGGACATGCGTTATTGAGATCGCGAAAATCTGTGCAAACGTGAATAGTGGCCTATTTTTTGTCGACGGGTATAGGGTTGGAAACCCATGAAGTATAAGCGATGGGGTAAATAAACCCGACAACACGTAATTTGTCAATTTCGGCTTTGATAGCGGCGGCTTTGGATGGGTGTAGTGGTCGCTGTTTTTGGCGACTGGTGTGATGTCAGGCCAGGTGTCAATGCGATGTTCGACAATAGAGGGATCGAGTCCAGGCATTTCCATGTATGACCAGGAAAAAATATCCCTATATTCCTAGAAGAGGGCTTTATATGCATCGATTTCCTGAGGAGTGCAAGCAGCTCCAATGATGATTTCTTCGACGATGCCATTTTTAATGAAAATGTCAATTTTGATGGTGGGGGAAATGTTGGCCATATTACCTTCTTCAAAAGCATCAGGGGCAGGAATGGGATTGTTGAACCAATCGATAGGCCCTGATGGGATAAAATCCTTGGTTTCGACTGTGTAAATGGGGTTTTGGTTAGGAGGCATGGAGGTTTCCTGTGGAGAGAAGAGTGCGCGGTGATGTAGCGCATCCCAGGGAGAGTCTGGGTGGATTAGCTCTTCCAGTATTTCATCGTTGCAGTGGAAACGTCGGGAATACAAGGGGTCATGAGGAGTGATCTCGGTGACAGTGGTTGGGTGGTTTCCCCCTGGTGAAGAAACAGGGGGAACACGGTTAGGAGATGGTGCAGGTTCACTTGAAATAAACCATATATTGAAGTATTGATGGGTACCCGTGGTGGTTGGGTGGAGAGTGTCCGTAGGGAAATGAGTAGGAGAGTTGGGGGGGTTGCGGGGTAAATCCTCAGAGGCATAATTGAAGAACCATGGAGGCGTTGGGAGTGCCTCGGGCTCGGGAGAAATGACATGGAGATCCTTGAGTGATGAGGTAATGTCAATTATCGCCTTTGCGGGTCAGTGAAGCAGGGCCAATTGACGTTGCCTGTATTCCAGGATCATAGGACACTGGTATGTAAAATGAGCTAATGAATCACAGAGAGAGCAAGGGTGTCTCATACGTTCATTGACTGAAGTGGTGACATAGTGGATGTCAGTGATATTTGTTGATGAGGACATAGCAGGACTAGGGTTGTTCTGGAAGTTTTGGTGTACGACGGCTAATGTCTGTCGAAAGTGTGGCAGTGTTGGGCAATGATGGGTATAATGGCCATACTTTGAACATATAGAACAAGCGTATTTGGTCCTCAACCTTTTACTACTGGAGGGGTGGATGGTAGTGGTGGGACTAGCAGTAGTGGTGGGTGTTGTGGGAGTTTGATTGAGGGGGATCAAATTCCGTAATTCAGGTAGTGATGGACAATTGTTGGTTTGGTGGCCCTCTTTCTCACATAGTGCATAAGGTGGTGGGATGCGTGGAGGAAGTGGAGCGGTGGGATATTTATTCTTTCTCCTGCCCCCAGCTGTAGCAGGGAGGTTAGTGAGTGGGGGGGTGGTGGGGGTAAGGACGGGAATCGTCATGGGGATTCCTTCCTGTGGGGGAAGGGATGGTCGAGGGACCATCTCAAGTGGGTGTAAATACCACACTGGGATTGCTAACACCATATTAGGTAGTGTGAGCGTTGTGACAATTTGAAAAGCTTCTATACTTGGTGGAGGGTAAAAGAAGGGAATTTGAGTGAGGGGTTGGGGGACTGTCTCCCAAACGGGACTATGCCCCTGAGGGGATGTGGATTCGTGGACTGTTGAGGTCGACGGGTGCGCAGGAGGTTCTGGCGGGAGTGGTTCTGCGACTGTTGGGACGTCAGGAATGACCGAAGCCTCCTAAGGAGGACGAGCATCCTCTGTGTGAGTTCCGTTAGATGAGATGACGCATACTTGATTAGCAGGATGAAGGAGTGGTGGTGCTCCATGGTATGTCCCTAACAAGAATGGATCTTTAAAAATCCCAGGACCCATCTCGACGAGTGGATATGCGTCTTGGTTTGTGTGGATGAGGGGAAGAATGTTATCGAGGTTGGCAGATGGTTTAGGCTCATAATGTGAGACTTGGTCGATGGTCAGGATCTTCCCACTGTGGGGGAACATCATTGTCCGAAAGATGGAATATTCCACTGCCTTCATAGCGTACATGTAGCTATGACCGAACAAGATATTATAATTGAGTGGGGCGTCGATAACTTCGATGTCGATGAGAATAGTCTTGCCCCTGAGTTCAATGGGGACATTTTGGAAGAGCCCTTCAGGAGAGGATGGTCATCCATCATAATCTCGTAATGTGATGGTAGAGGATATGAGTTCCGGGGAACCAAGTTTCTGCCATACTGTTTTGGACATAATGCATGTAGATGCACCTTCATCGATCATACATCGATGAACTGTGATGTTCCTTATTTTTACTGGTATTTGAAAACCGATCAAGGCGGGAAGACGAGGTTCTCCGCTGTCAAGATCAAAGGTGATGAGTCGAGTATCGGCAGGGTCGACTACCCCCAAGGTGGAAAGTAGTGATTTTCGCTGCATAGGACAAGTCTGGAGGACTTCCAAGACTAACATGGCAGCCGAGGATTGGGCTAAGTTGTCTACCAAGCTATAGTTATGAGCTGCCCTAGCCTGTGGGTAGTGGACATTCCCGCGCAAGGGGATGCGAGGGATGCATAGTGGTGGTTCGGCGAAAGGGCGGGGGATCACCAACGGGGGTCCCGTCGGTGTAGGGTTTGTCTCTGGAGGGATGGAAGGAGACTCAGTGGGTGTATGATACTGACGACTACATGTTTGTAGAAGGATTTCTTCCTCACTGGTGAGGAGAATTGTATGCTCTGCTGGGTTGTTAGGGTTGAGGTATTGTCCCCCTTGAGGTGGGGGATGCTGTGTGTCCTGTTGGGTGTTTATCACACCTTGATGTGGAATAGGATTTTGCAGCATGGCGGGAGGGGGTTGTTGCATGTATTGTTGTGGTGCCTACTGAGGGGCAGGTTGTGCAGGAGAATGGGGAAGATTACCAGAGTCTTTCAACCGTTTGAAATCAACGATCTGGGGGCAATGGTGAGTGTAATGACCGAACTCACCACAAAGGGCACAAGGGAAGATGGTTTTAACATTATTTCTCCCTTGGAATTTGTTATTATTGCCCCCTTGGGGGTTTTGGTTCCCTTGGTTCTGGTTGCCCCCAGTGGGTTGGTGTTGTGGGGGTTGATTCCCACCTTGACCTGGGTTGTTGTTATTCCTGTTCCGTCCTTTCTTCTTGGCATTGTTCGATGGATGAGTTGGGTT
>ML779186.1:772672-791152 GCA_009831015.1 Picea engelmannii | reverse complement strand
TCCCTTTTTGGAGGAAACTTACTTAGACCTCCACGTTTCAAGAAGAAGCTATGTGAGTGATAAGTGACTTTTGTGTGTGAGTGAAAGTGTGCCAATTTTTAGTGAATTAGATGTCACCTTGCTGCATGTGGACTTCGCTTGGTTCTTACAAGAGTTTGATTACCTAATTAATTAAGTGCCTTTGGTACAACCTTGCGTAATTCAAAAGCCCTAGGAAGCTAGCATGTGGACATGTGGGTCCGTTACTATCCTTTAACTCCCTATTGTGATGTAATCTAAGAAAATCTTGAAACTATCCTAGATTGAACATGTGGGCATGTATGGGCCCGTTACAAACCTTTAAACATTCCTAGTGTTTTGATCTAAGAAAGCAAAATTTCAAAAACTATCCTATCTTTGTAGCATGTGGGCATGTATGTGCCCGTTACGATATTAAGATGTGTTTGAAAAAGAAAACTAAGAGGGGTCCCAAGAAGGGTTGTTGTCCTCTCCTAAAGGTTTTAAACTTTGTTAAGGGAGATGAAATTGTTTCACAATCGTTTTCTGATTCTCAAGGTCGCTTGAAGGTGCAAGAGAAGAGCATACTAAGAGATTGTAATTCAAATTCTAGTCCCAATGTAAGTTATATGTGATTAAAAATGATTTCCACCTTATCTTGTGAGTCAAAACAAGCCATCCATGTGGCAAAAAGCAAATAAGGAAAATTGATTTTTATCCTCCTAAGTGCCTATGTGTCTTTGACTAACCCCTTTATATTATGAGGGGACTAAGTGTGGTGCAGTTTTTAGAACATGCTTGACATCATTTTTAAGAAGGCAAATGGCCTTCCCCACATCCCAACAACTTACAATGTGAAATTTTGCTCAGATGCGCGGCCCCTAGTGAAGATAGAGGCGCATAGAGCACATGCGTGCGAACATAGGTGGGTCTGAAAGCACATGCGCACAGAGAAAAGATGTCACTTAAGCGCATGTGTGCACGATGCACGTCTGTGGGGTAGAATACCCACGCACTGGTGACAAGCGACCGAGAAAGAAAAATCTGGATGGATTTCTCTCAATTCTCCTTTGAATTGGATGGTTGGTAGGTCGACTTAGGCTGGTTAGTGCACCTGCAAGTTAAACAAACTAAAAGAAGAGAAAAATAAACCCAAATGAGGTAGGAATTTGATACCTTTCCCCAATGGAGTCGCTAATCTATTGCGCCTCTTTCATCACCTTGGTGAGCAAATAAGAGGTGCTTGCAAGCTCAATTGGGTTTGCTGAGCAGGACAACTGTAGAGAAAAGAGTTAGAGAAAGAAAAACAAAACTATAAAAAAAAATTAAACTAATAAAAACTAAAATCATAAGCATAGGGACATAGAGATAACAAGAACAAAAAGACCCATGTCACCAATGTTTGAGGCTTGATCTATTGATGAAAACAAAGCACCAAGAAGAAAGGGGACTATGAGTCCCTTCTTCCTCCAAGGGAAGGCTCTTGGACCCTCACTAGTAGCTCTTCTTACAACAAAGAAAATGAAAATGGTGGTGAAAGAACTCTTTGCAAATCCACTCAATGGTGAGATGGATTGCTCAATGTAATGGTGCCAATGTGCTCTTGTCAAGGATGGAGTCCTTAAAACAATATAGGCATCATAACATTACTTTGAATTCCTTGAGAAAATGAGGTGCATTCATGGCTTTTTATAGCATTGCTTTGGGATTTTGTTCAACTGCTTTGTAGTGTGAAAAGAGGTCATTTAGGGCATTTTTGGGTCTTTGACCAGCCCACCATTCGGATCTAGCCCGGATTTGGAGGTCAAATTAGTGTGGGAGCTGAACCATAAGTGGTTGGGATGCCGACCACATTCATAAATGCACCGTTTAGCAGGTGCGTGGATTTTTGCGCTAACAGTCGAGCATCGTGCGCATATGTGCGCTTTCTATGTTCCCGTTCTGCGCATGTACGTGCATGCTCAATGTATGCAAAGCGCTCTTCAATTTTCACTACTTTGTATAGTTTTTGCCCTTTTTTTTGAATGCTGTGACATTAATTCAGGGCCATGAATGACTTCATTACTGTTTGACGATGCTGAGTTCTTGTAACCATGTGCGGATGAAATTTCAATGATAACAAGGGTGCCTCAACATGTGTAATGTATTTAGTGTGTTGGAAGGCCATTGGCCAACCCGTTTTGTCTCTGTCTTGTACACTTCTTATGACTTTCGACGGTCGTTCATTTCGACCACATGGAATTATCCCCTCTTTTCCCATGGAGTTAGGAGGGAAAACCGTGTGTGTCGAGGTTGAAGTGGATGATGCAGCTCTCGACTACAATCTCTTGTTAGGAAGGAGTTGGACCTATGCTATGCAACCAATAGTCGCTACAGTTTTTCGAGTCTTGTTGTTTCCACAAGAGGGACGAATTGTGACCATTGATCAGTTGTCTTTCTCCTGTCCTGACCCTTCATTAGGGGCATCCACGGTCCCGATGATTGATAACCCTCAACCTAAAGTTGTCAACATAGGGGTTGGTTTGTGCCCACCTTTGATGGGTACTTTCGATTACCCACCTCCTCAAGGTGATGTTAAGTTCATATCTGACCACCATAAGGTTGAGGTGTTTCACATTTTGTCATTTTGCATGACTTATTTTAATGATCCGTGGATTCTTCCTCACCCATCGACCACGATGGAAGGGATAAGGTACCATGGTATGTCCATGCCCTTGTCTGGAGTCGAAGTAGCGTACTCTTTAGTCCAACAAGCTTCTGTCGAACCTGATCCAACTCCTGCACAAGAGTTAGATCCGATTCTAGAGCCTATTTGGGCTCAAGGTTCCCTCACTGATACAGATTCTTTAGACTTAGTCTTTCCCTCAGAAGAAGAAATCATGGAAGAAATGACTAGTCTGGACAAAACCTGGGATGATCTCCATCACAGATCTTATTTCCTCCCATATTTAAGCAGAATTGAGGCAGGGGAATTCACCTTGACTATGACTGGAGATAGGTCTTGTCCTATTAATCTTTTGGCTACACATGTTGTTTATGCTAAGGGTAATATGGAAACCATCGCTGAAACTATACCTATAAAAATCTCCAGAACCCTTGGCATCGTGGAGAATGTTTTCGTCGGAGCTGACAGCTCCCCCAAAGAGATTCAAATCTACACTGATTTGTTTAAGGAATTTCGTGACATTTTTTCTTGGTCTTACAAAGAAATGTTAGGCATCGATCCAAAAATTGTTGAACATGAGATAACGACTTATCGTGATGCTAAGCCGGTTTGGCAGAAGCTTCATCCAGTTAATCCTAAGAAAGCAACATCTATTAAGGTCTAGGTGGAGAAAATGCTCAAGGCAGGTTTTATCTACCCCATCCATTTGACCCAATGGGTGTCAAACCTTGTGTCGGTTAACAAAAAACAAGGTACGATTCACGTTTGTACAAATTTCTGTGATCTGAACAAGGCCTATCCAAAAGATAATTTTTCCACACCATTTATTGACCAGATAGTCGATGAATGTGTAGGTTGTGAGGCCTTTTCTTTCATGGATGGTTTTTTGGGATATAATCAGATACAAATCAAACCCGAAGACCAACACAAAACAACATTCGTTTGTCCATGGGGTACATTCACGTATCGTAAGATGCCATTTGGTCTAAAAAATGCTGGTGCTACCTTTCAGTGGGTCGTGTCTTTTACTTTCCATGATCTCAAACATATCATCGAGGCCTACTTAGATGATTTAACATCACGCTCTCATAAGAGAGCTGATCATCCCACACACCTCTGAATTATCTTTGAGCGATGTCGCTACTTCCAGATTCGCTTGAATCCCAACAAATGCAGTTTTTGCGTGACGCCGGGCCATCTCTTAGGTTTCATAGTTTCAACAACAGGGATCATGGTCGATCCTCTCAAGGTTGAGGCAATAGTTTAGTTGCCTCCCCCATGTACAATCCTTCATCTTCAGAATCTACAGGTAAAAACGAACTTTTTGTGGCGTTTCATCGCAAACTATGCCAAGATCACAAAGGGATTTATGCGTTTACTGAAGAAAGATGTTCCTTTTCATTAGGACGATGCTGCTCAATGCTCCTTTGAAGAATTGAAACATGCCCTCACGACTGCTCCTCTGCTTCGGCCACCCCATTATAACAAAGATTTCTTATTATACTTGGCTACAACAGAGTCAACCATTGGCATGGTATTAGTTCAGGAGGGTGATTTTCTCTTAGCATATGTGATCTATTACCTAAGCCGAGGACTGGTTGGACCGTAACTCAATTATTCTCATATCGAAAAACTTGCGTTGGTAGTAGTCCATGCTGTCCAATGATTCTGTCATTATGTTTTATTTCGCAAGACCACCATCATTGACATTGTGAATCCGTTTCAATACGTGTTGACATTATGGGTAATCAGCGGAAAGATTAGTAGATGGATAGTCGTCCTCTAGGAATTTGACCTAGATTTCGTTTCAGCGAAATCCAAAAAGTCACTGGTTTTTGCAAAACTTATCTTGGAAATTTTGGTCGAGTCAGGTGATGTTATGCCCAAAGAATCGCCTATTCAAGGAGATATGTTTTTGATAGCATCTTTGGACCCCTGGTATGGACACATACTTTTCTATCTCCAAACTTTGAAGTGCCCATCCTCTGCTTCTTGTGATGAGCATCGCCGTATACGTCATTAGGCCAAGAACTATCTCATCCTCGAGGACACTCTCTATCGTCAAGGTGTAGATTGTATCCTTTGCCGGTGCCTCAATCATGAAGAAGCAGAGATCATGCTTAACGATTGCCATACTGGAGCATGTGGCGGTCATTTTTCTAGGTTGGCAACAACCCAAAATATTTTACGATCCAATTACTTCTAGCTGACACTAATCAAAGATTGCATCGCATCAGTCAAGAAGTTCCACTCATGTCATATCTTCTCTCGGAAGATGAGGGCACATCCTGCTCCCATGTTTCCTGTCATCATAGTTGGTCCCTTCACCAAGTGGGGGATTGATTACACTACATGCCACCCTCCTTCAACAAGGGGGCACCATTATATCATTGTAGCTGTTGAATACTTCACAAAGTGGGTTGAAGCTATGCCAATGTTTAAAGATGATGGAGAGACTGCAATTCTCTTTTTGTTTAATCATATTATAGCAAGGTTTGACATCCCGAGAGAGATTGTCACTGACCACGACAGTCACTTTTAGAACCAAATGATGATCGAGTTAACATCAAATCTTGGGTTGAGGCAAGAACATTTGTCACCCTACTACCCTCAAGCGAATGGTCATGTGGAAGCTGTCAATAAATCTCTTAAGAACATCCTACAACAAACGATCAATTTGGCCAAGTCAAATTGGCATTTGATGTTATACTTGAAATTATGGGCCTACCAAACATCTGTTAATACTGCAATCGGTTTCTCACCTTTTCAATTCGTTTACGGGTTGGAAGTAGTCTTGACCATAGAATGCCAGATACCATCTTTAAAATTGGTAGTACAGTTATTTCCAGACACTTCACCACTTGAAGAGCATTTATTATATCTCAAGCAGCTCAATGAGCAACGTCGTGATGCAGCCTTAGCTAATGAAGCTCAAAAGAAAAAAGTCAAGTGTCAGTATGATTGGTCCATTCATCCTTGAATTTTCTCAGAGGGTGACCTTGTCCTAGTCTATGACCAAGATAAGGACCCCCTGGGGGTAGGCAAGTTCAAACCCATGTGGTTCAGACCATTCATCGTAAAAGAGGTTCTAAAAAAGGGCGCTTATCGTTTGGTAGATTTTGAGGGAAATGCTTTGGCAGAGCCTAGAAATGGGCTCTATCTCAAGAAGTATTACTCATAGGTAGGTCACCTTGGGTAACTTTTTGTAACATATGTATAGTCTTTGTACTATTACTTTTTGTTTTTTTTGGTTTTATGGACGTGTCATTTTTTGATGTTAACTTTTATCACTGTGGCAGATGTCAAGTGAATCATAGGTGTTTGTTGGATACGCAGGCGGTGCTAGCTGACACACTTGAAGGCTTGCCTCCGCAACTTGGGTAATTTTTACACATCAGGGCCAGTTATTATCTTCAGGAGGTATATGTTTAGGTGACACAACAAACAATGTCACCAAATACAATGTAGTTATTGAGTTGCTTCGTGATGCTTTGTCATTCGGTATATCTCAACTCTGGGTCTATTTAGATGCTTAGCTGGTTGTGTCTCAGTTAAATAGAGTCTATCGTGTTCATGATCCTACTTTACACCAACGATTCCTTAGGGTACGTCTCTTAGAATGAAGCTTTGATTATATTACATATTTTCATGTTCATAGGAGATTAAATCAAGTCATAGATACTCTAGCTAATCAAATTTTAGATTGGCATATCACACACATATAAGAAAGACATACACATGCACATGTAAATACATTTTTAAGGAAAATATAATCCATAAGACATAAAAAGACATAAAAATCCATATATAATATCGAAATCATTAGAGTACATAGGTGGGCACAAGTGCCTCAAAAATACGACCAGTAATGAGTCATGGGGATTATGCCCTCAAAATTATACAAGTAGTGCCCTCAGCATGTGAAAAGTCCAGCCTAACTAAGGACGGGGCCTATGGGCCCTATTGTAATGATCAATGATGTTTTCCAAACGCCGAAAAAGCCGGACCCACGTTCGTGGCGCCCCCACTACATGAGGCTGCATAGATGGTGGCAGATCCTCAATCTCTGCCATGGGGATTGTGTGAGTGAGCGAGGTAAAATTTCTCTCTATTCGTCTCAAAACTCTCTCAGCCTCACCGGATGGAAGCTTTCTTGTTGCTGTTGGATCCCCTACAGTGACAGGTGCGAACTCCGACCGAGCATGTCACTTGTTCCTTGCATAATCCGTTGGTTGCATTGGCCCCACATTTGCACATAATAGACATGTATCTGTCAAATGCTCTGGAATAAAAAAATTGATATATATAAAATCAACATAAAAATTACACATATTTAACAAAAAAAAAATGAAGCAACTTACCCATCTCTCCTCGCTGCTCTTCAGGAGGTACCGGTATCTCAGGATCTCTCGAGAAGTCAATCCAAGCATAGGGGTAATACTCTATGACCGAGATCTGTCATGACAACCAAGCAAAAAAATTGTCATCAAAGGCCTCAATGGTCCTCCCCCCCCCCCTTTCACGGTAGCAGCACCACCTATCTACATAACGCAGGAAGAGAGGCCTGGTGCCCTCGTACCACCTCTCGAGGGTTGAAACTGGGCACTCTTTCAAAGAAGAAAGAGAAAAGAATCGTTCCAAACCTGAAGTTCCTCTGATTCCGCAACCAGAAATCTGTTAGCTTCCTCTTCATACAGTCCAATAATGTGGTTCTCCAATAATTTTTTTTTGTGTTTAGGCACTGAACTACACAATTAATTTGTGCACGAGAAGTCTGATGCAAATCCACAGACCCAGTAATCCACCCGATGAGAAACACTATCACTTGAAGTGATAAGTCTGAAATATTGCTTATCGATACTTGCGAGCTAGTTCTGTCTGTACTTGCCTCACAATGGAGCCTAATCAACTCCGAGATGTTGTGAGGCCCAGAGGGAAAAGTCCGAAAATTGACTAGTTCCCCTCTCCTAGAGAGGCCAGTCAGAAAGTATATATCTTCTGTCATTGGAACCAACGACTGCCCCTCTAGCATAAAGGCCTCTGCATTGGGATGCCAATAATTGACAAAGACATTCAATAGCCTAGGTTGTGCTCGCATGAAAGGACATAGCAAAAATTTCAACCCCAACCAACGCACTAATATCCTCATGCTCTCTTTCCCTCCAGTGAACATACATCTTGCAAAAACCCAGTTCAGGAGGGATTAACTCTTGCTTTTTAATTTTTTTTTACATTAAAAGAAGGGTCCATGTGGGTTGTAATGATGACAGTAGCATGTACATGCGTGCAGTTTTTCCTCTGCCTGCGTGTACACTTGGGATGCCATAAGATAGCCTGCGTGGACTTAGGGCCGACCTTTTAAAAGGTTGATGCCCCTCCAAAAACCAAATTTAAATACATAAAAAAGAATTAGAATGCAAGAGGGGGTAGTAAAAAGCAGATGGTCGTTTCATCCACTGAAGCTCCCAGAATCAACTCTTTTCATAGATGGGTAGTTTTGGATTTTAGTCAATTTCTCAATTAGAAATAGCGATAATGAGTTGCCAACTTCTATTTATAGACTTTTTGGCTTCTTTTTGTCATTTTTTAGACCCTTTTGTCATTTTTTCTAAACTAAAAATCATTTAGCATGGTTCATGATTTTTCTTTGGATTGTCACGAGAAGTGTTACTTTGGACATTTGGAAACTTTTTGGAGTTTTGGGTCATTTTGAAGGTCCTTTGGTAAAAAGTCAATTTTGCAACTCGTTGCATTTAAATTAGGATTCCACCTCTACTTCCTGCATCTTGTTATATTTTCCGCCTTGCCATAGGATCGATCCCACCAAATTGTAACACAGAACCATCATTGATACTTTAGGAGTGTCGTAATTTCGCGGTAAAGCCTACCTTAACATGGATGCCCTAGGTAGATCCTGGTTGCATTTTGGTGTCCATGCTGTAACTAATGACTATCGACTCGGGAGTCCTTATTAGTTTTTCTGATTACGAGTTTGAGCCTTGTTATCGCTCAGTTTGTAGTATAGGTTAAGTAGCTTGAAGGCAAGAGTCAAACTGGCGTAACAGGAGCTTCCCCACCCACTATCACCTCGATGGGGGGCTCTTTCTATTTAGGGTGGCTAATCCCAAGGGAGACGTCCCTAGATAATCTGGAGTGTTGAAAGGAAAAAGGTCAAGGGATTAAGGCTCAAGAGGTTAAAGTAGGTTTTCCCTTCACAGATTACCGCCAAGAAGATAGTCAAAGAGAAGATAAACCACAAGATAGGCACCTGTTTGCGAGACAAAGAAAAAATAAAACTAAAATGTGCAATAGTGGTTAGTACTTCATAAATTAATGACTATCTTTATTATATATGATCACATATAGCAGTAATTATTGACGAAGTCAATGATTGCAAAAAATGACTATGGCTTATAATATCACTTGTCAATAAACACTGGAGATGATATAATATTCAAAGCATATAATCAATCTCTAAATTATCATAAAATATCATCACTTGCTCATTCAATACAAGAGTGCTGCATCACTATACTAGAGGTGACGTTAGCCTAGTCCTAGGGTTAGTTTGATAGGCAAAGAGGTGGACGTTTTGTAAATTAGCCAATGAAAATACTCAACACTTCAATGTCTATTTCTAGATGACTAAGCCACAACGTTTCATATCAAGCAAGAGCTAAAAGGAGGCATGACATCATCACAGATTTAGGGTTAGCAAGACGTTAGGGTTAGTTAGGGTTTGAAATTTAAGGAGTTTAAGAGGTTTGTTTTGACACAAGAGACTCAACGTTGGATAATTAGAATAGTGCCTTAGGGTATAATGGAGTCAAGGAGAAAGGCTAAAGTCTTGGGATAATCTAAATTTAAGGACAAGAGGGTTAGGATTTCTAGTGTTGCAATGGCAGGGCCACAAAGTCAAAACCCTAAGGGGAGGAGGCTCATTCCAGTGTTTCTTAAGCAAGGCCTCATGCTCCTCCCTCTTTCCTTAAAAAAAATCCTTGGCAAAAATGGGGGTTGAAAAGTGTTGCAAAGACAAGGCCTTTCAAACCCTAAAGGTCAAAACCCTAGGTGTAAACTCAATTAGGCCTAGGACGTCTTCCTTCTTCAATTTCTGTTTCAAAACTAACTCAGAAAAAGGGGAACTAGTGTAGCAACGGCTAGGATATGTTCTCCTTTCTCAATGGCTAAACAAGTCTTCTATCATGGGGACATGAAGCAAGGACCTACTTGTGTGCTTGCTACCTAGGGTTTCAATGATTAAGCAAAATAATAACAATGTAACCATAAAAGTAAGAGATTTAACCTACAACCATTCAATCAAGAAGTTTTGCATGAGAAATACACTTGCAAATCAATGAAGATCTTATCATACCCTAGTTGTAAACCTTCTAATGATAGAAAACACCATAAACATGCCAAGAATGATTCTCCTCAAGAGTAGCGCCTCAACTCCAAGAGCCAATACCAAGACAAAAGACTAAAAATGATCCTCTCACAAGAGAGTGAGTTGTGTTGTATTCAAAATGAGGATCAACGTCCTCTATTTATACATATCTTATGACCTTCAATTACAAAAATAGGTCATTAAAACAACCGACAAGGTTGACTAACAATATTACACTGTTTTACACATTAAATGCTAAAAATGTCATAATTATGAGCTAAAAGGGAGACGTCAGGCCCCTCTGAGGGAGATGTTGTCCCTTTTTGGGCAAGATCAACATCCAAGAAGCAAAACGTTGGCCCCTCTGGGGCTCCTGCAAGCTGCCACACGTGCCAAATGACCCAACACACTGCCACACGCTCCAGAAAATGTCCAGCTGCCTCAGGTGACATCCTGTCCTTAGAAAGCATTCGTCCCATCTGCAGTGGGTGATCCCCCTAGGCCGGGCTCTGCCATGGTGTCTTGGTGGAACGTCCTTCTGTCTTCTTCATGCAATGGCTCATCACGACGTTGTCCTGCCTCTACCATCCTAGCAACCATCTGATGGGCTCTTCGGCCCCATGGAGGTCCGAACTAATCATATCACCATGTGTACCAGTCCACTGGTACCTGTCCACCGGGTATGGTCCTGCACATCAAAGACTACGCCCTCCATGGGCTCATCAGTCCTCGGGATCATAGTAATGCAAATCATATTTCATCATTAAAGTTATCAAATACATGCATGAAATCCCTAACACATCATCTAAGAGCTCAAAGACATTACACAGATCTACTATACAAAGCTGAAGAAATCGACAGAATAACCTATTGGGATAATACCACAAGATAAGGAAAGTTTCCTCAGAAGATCTTTCAAGCCATGGTTTATGAGGTGATATGGTTTTAGGGATGTCCAGTCAGAGTAAGACCAAGGGCAGGTGTTGTCTGTGGGTTCCTTTGTAGGAGGAGAGCTGTACCTGTCATGGATGCATTTTTTTCCAAGCCCTTTATTCCCTTTATCTTTTTATTTATTGCTTTTCTTTCCTTTTTTACTTCAAGGTCTGACTAGAGGATACTGCCTTGGCTTGGTGACCAGAGCTGTCAATTTTACCCACTGGTATCTTCACAGAGATGATAAGGCTGGCTCGTGATGAGACCCCCTTTCCCTTGGCCATGCAACCAAAGGTCACTGCCTTGGCGTGGTGACCAGACGATGGCAATTTCATACTGCTGGATACCTATGAACATAATGGGCTATCTTGTGATGAGACCTCCCATCCTCTTAGTTAGGTCTTGTTTTATTATTTTTCTTAGGGTCCCTTTAGTTTCTTATCGAGAGGCTTTTTATTTCCTTCTTGGGGATCCCATGGGCGAAGCATCTCTAGTTTTTATTTCCTATGGATTTTATCTTTTGCCAGCTTATTTTACCCCCTGGGCCTTTAGCCCCTTCTTCCCACAAGAAAAAGTGTAACCCTCAAAGGTCATCCTAATGGACGGACTAGGGGAATGGGATAGATGTGCGGGATATAAGATTTAAAATGATAAAATGGTGGGAGTGGATGATGGCTCTGCAAATCCCCCTTGGTGGCTAACCAAAACCCATGAATACAAGCTTGCTAAGTCACCCCATCAATCATCCCAACAATGGTCAAGTGGATTAGTGTAATATCCAAGCAGTCATCAGAAATGAAAGGAACCTAATGCATATATAAGAAGGTTATAATGATCAAACATGACACATACCATGATACCTTGGACCAATTACCTCATGGAGCAAGAGCCCTCTCTGATGCAAGTCCAAGCTGGTGGCGATGGAAACTGCTATTGCTGACAGGAAAAATATGGCAAAGAAGAAGAAAGATGGGCCCTCTAGGGCCATGCTCAGGTCAATCCTGCTCTCGTTACTCCATGTCTACGACCCGTGGACCTCGAGACATGATCTCCTAGTTATCCCTAGATATCGGGGATAACATATGGCTCCAACTCGGGGACATGTGCTAACTGTAGAGCGCATGAGAACCTCATAAATATTTGGCATAAACCTATAGACCTGCTCACACTTGACAAGAAAGCATCAACAACAAAATGTGGGGTGGTACTGCCACCCCACAAAATATAACATGTGCATATATGAGATAAAACAATCAAAATACATATATAAGGGAAACAAACAATAAATACATACAGTATAATACATGGAAGTGCCTACCTACTCATACTTACCTGTACTGTCATGTGTCTAGAGGGTAGTAATGCTTGATATGTAAAACGTTCACCGGTAATTTCATAATTTCTCCCTCCATTGTCTCCAGGTTGAAGCAATTTGTACCCGCACAACTTTTGATCTTGTAAGAGCCTCCCCATAAGCTGTCAAATTTCTTGTGCATGCCAGGCTTCTCTTTTCTTTTATCCCATAATAGGACAAGATCTCCTTCAGCGAAACTTATGTCCTTGGCTTTGTGGTCAAAAGTGTTCTTTACTTTCTCTTGGTTCCTTATCATTTGACCCAAGGCATTTCTTTGAGTCTCAACTATTGCTATCAACTGGTTTATTCTCCCTTGGATTGCTTCTGCATCTGTGTCGTATTGTTGTGCAAATCGGAGGATGGGAATTTGGAGGTTCACAGGGAGTTTTGCTTCAAGTCCATATACCAGCTCAAATGGGGTTATCCCTGTGGATGTCTTTGTTGTTATTCGATCTGCCCATACTACCTACTTTAATTTGCTATCCCATGATTTCTTATTTTCTTCAACAATCTTCTTCAGAATATTCATGAGATTCTTGTTGGTTGATTATGCTAGTCCATTCCCTTGTGGGTAATAGGTCAAGGAATGGGACAGGGTAATGCCATATTTGAAACAAAACTCTACCAGGGCGTAGGAACTAAAAGCTTTGGCATTATCCATAGTGATCTTGGAAGGTATCCCAAACCTTGTTATGATCCGATCTTCTAAGAAGTTCATGACAACCTCTTCAGTGGCTTTCTTCGTAGGGATTGATTCAACCCATCTGGTGAAATAGTCTATGGCCGTCAAGATCCATCAATATCCATTACTCGAATTGTCTTTGAACTCACCAATAAAATCCAGGCCCCACTACTGAAAAGGTGATTCCACTACTACTGGTTTCAAAGGATGGGCTGGGAGCTTTGGTTTGCCGACGAAGTATTGGCAAGGTTGGAAAGACCGCATGTGTTGATAAGCATCTGAGAAAAGGGTTGGCCAATAATAACCGGCCCTCAAAATTTTTTGGGCAGTGGTACGTGCAGAAAAATGTCCACTGCAGTACCCAGAGTGTAATTGTTGCAAGATCTTCTTTGCCTCAACTTTGTTCATGCATCGAAGTATAATGCCATCAGGATTCTTCCATCCAAGCCCATTTTCTGTTAGGCAGTATTTCATGGCCTTCAACCTCAAATATCTCCTCTTGTGATCTACCAGGTGATCAAGACAAGACAAATTCTTTAGATAATAGACTATGTTAGAGTACCACTCATCACGTTCTAGTTCACTGACTATTTCATTCACCTGTTCATTCTCACCGATCTGTATGGCTTCTTGATTGCTTTCAGTCAGCATTTGGGCCAAACCTTGTCCCTTTATTATCTTGGTGGGTTTCATCTCTAAGTCATACTCTTGGATTTTTGAAACCCACTTTCCTCGGGTGCCCATACAGTCTCGTTGTGACAAAACATCCTTTACGGCCAGATACGGGACATAAGCCTTGATTTTATTATAACCGACATAATTTTTGAAGTGCTGGAGGGACTTGACCAAAGCGTAAGCCTGTTTTTCCATGATGGTGTAGTTCAATTCTGAATCTCTCAGGACTTTTCTCATAAAGGCCACGGGATGTTCAAATTTGTTAGCATCCTTCTGCATCAATACGCCTACAATGGTGTCCTGGGATGCAAATGAGAAAATTATCAAATCTTGTGAAAAATCAGGACTGATCAAAACCGAGGCTTGAGAGATGGCGTTTTTGATATCTTCAAAAGATCTATCGGCCTCATTTCCCCATCTGAAGGAAACATCATTCTTTAGTAGAGCACTTAAAGGTTTTATCCTTTTAGCAAAGTTAGGCACGAACCTGTGGATGAAGTTGATTTTTCCAAGAAAAGATTGCAGGGCCTTTTTGTTGACTAGAGGACAGACATCTTTTATGGATTGGACTCTTTCAGGGTCAATGGAAACTCCTCCCGGTGAGGCCACGTGTCCCAATAGTTTTCCTTTGTCAATCCCAAAAACATACTTCTTTGGGTTTAGTGATATGCCATACTTCCTACAATCTTTCAAAAACAATCCTGAGGTGGGAGAGATGGTCTTTCCTTTCTTTAGACACAATTGTGAGGTCATCTTGATAAACTTCTATGATTTTTTGTATGAGGTCTCTAAAGGCAAAGTCCATTTATCTTTGAAAGGTGGCACCTACATTCATAAGACCAAATGGCATTCTCAAGTACATAAAAGTTCCCCAGGGCGTAGTAAATGCAGTCTTGAGTTGATCCTCCCTTTTGAGTAAAACTTGGTTGTATCCCGAGAATCCATCCAACATTGACATCATTCCTGCTCCTGTGACTCATTGAAGTAGATGTTCCATGTTTGGGAGAGGATAATTATCCTTTAACGACATCTAGTTGAGATTACGGAAATCAACACATAGGCAGATGTCACCATTTTTCTTCCGACCAACCACTAGATTTGACATCCAAGAAGAATACCTGATCGGGGCTATGATACTGGCGTCAACCATCTTTTGGAGTTATTTTTGTATTTGCCTAGCTAACTTTGGGTTGATGTTCCTTAACTTCTGTCGAAAAGGTTTGGCTCCCTCCACCAAGGGTATAGCGTGCTGGATAACGTCCCCTCTATAGGCCTTCAATTCATCGTAGTTCCAAGCAAAGGTATCTCTAAATTCCCTGATGAGCTCCAGTCTTTCCTTCCTCTCTTTTTCAGTAGTCCCCTTTCCTATATTGACTGTTCTTGGATCCATCTCAGTACCAATGTTGAACTCCAGGGATTCCTCAGCTTGCTTGTTGGTTCTTTTCCCCTTGAAAACATCGTGTCTGTCAAAAAGATTCTCCAGAGGAATACAACCTTTCGACAAAGTATTGTTTTGCAGGTTGATGATTTCCAAGTCCATAGAATCAGCCAGGAAATTGATCTGTGTATCTTTGAATTCTTTGCTATTCTCCATGAATCTGATAATTTGATCATCATATTCGAAGACCTGCCAGTGCTCTAGATTTTTTAGAATATAAGGTCTAAAAAGAACCTCCATTTTGCACTGATCATGAAGAGGTCCTTTGTATGGTTGCAAAGTGGACGCCGAGATGGCTAGAGCATCTGCCACATGGTTTTCTTCTCTAGGAACGACTTCAATTGATATCTTCTTGAAATATTTTGAAAGAGTCTGAGCTACATCTCGATACTTTTTTAACTTCTCATTCTTAGTTGCAAACCTCATTAGAAATTGTGAAACGATGAGGTCAGAATCACCCTTCACTTCCAGGATTGTGGCTCCCTTGTCGATAGCCAGGTTGAGTCCCAAAATCAAAGCTTCGTATTCAGCCATATTGTTAGTGCAACATAATTCGAATCTATATAAGAATGATAGAAAATGTCACCTGATGGAGTTGTTAAGACTATTCCATCGCCTGATCCAACACTTGAGTGTGAGCCATCAAATTCTAATGTCCAGATTCCTTCTGTTTCCTCGACTATGTCCATATCCAATTTTCCTTCTTGAATGAACCAATCACTTAGACCGTTGTTGATGCATAAAAGTTGATCATCTATCTCATCGGGGTTTTCAACTGGTGAACCAACAAAAGGTTCATTGTAGATGGTATAATGTCCTCCTTCAGGATGAGGGATGTTGGCTTTAGACTGTTCTCTATGAATGCTTCCACTCAGGTGTTCAATAAGGTTATTACAAATGATAATCCCAAAATTATTAATATCATCCACAACAACCACATTAATCAGGAAAGGAGCATCAGGGCAAGACTCGAAGGCAATCTCAAGATCATTAATGGATCCCTTCACAAAATCATCTCAGGTGTTAGCTCGTGAAAATTTTTAGGCCCAATTGTCGCATAACCTCTTCTGTCATTATATTGGCTTTGGCTTCTACGTGTAGTAGACAATTGTGGAGGAGAAAATCATTGACTCGGAGGGAGACATAAAAGGGTCTGAACTCACAATTTTTAGGAATTGGGTCTTCTACTTGATGGATAAAGAGAGATAAGTCTTGAATGGGATTTGGGTCCAAGCTTCTGTGTGACACATCCCCATCTTCGCCCTTTGGATGGGCCTTCTTCAATGGAGGTTCTTGGGAAGAGATATCACTTTTAGGAGAAAGGCTCCATTTCCTTTTGGCAGGAGCTAGTTCAATTTGGAGGACACTTGGAGGCTCAGGTCCTGCCATGGTTTCATTGCCCGGATCCCATAGTTCACAATTCATGTTTCTTTGTTCAATGTAGTCGTCAAAATCAAGATTTCTCTCAATCTAAAAGGCCATATCTTGTGCTTCTTCCAAAGTTGTTGGTGACCGGTCCCTAACTTCGAATTGCAAGGTTCCTTCTAAGGATGATAGGTACTGATCGATGATAGCTTGTTCTGAACCAACTTTTGATCGGATCTTTTTGAGTACAAGGTTGAACCTATCAGTGAAATATCTTGTACTTTCACAAGGTCCTTTGCAAATGCTGTAGTATTGGGAAAAAGGGTCTTGTGAGTGTTCCTTATCACACCATCTTACTTTAAAAGATTTTTGCAGCTCTTCAATGTTCTTTATGCTTCTTTCAGGGAGTTGATCAATCCAGCCCTTAGCTTGTCCTATAAGAGAGCTTGCAAAGAATTTCATAAAAATGTTAGGGTGATCTTGACCATACAGGTGAAAGTCAAAACTGTTGCAAAACTGGGTCCAATGTGAATTCTCGGAAGTTTCCTTTCCTGAAAAGAAAGGTAGCCAAGAGTTTGCATCTGTAGGCAAATCATGTACTCCACCTTGAATGTTGCTGAAATCAAAGTAGTTATAACTCTCTGGGGGAGACCATTTATGAGGATTTGGATTGACTGGAGGCACAGGGTTTGTTATAGTGGTGGTTGTCACAATAGCGGGATTTGAATACAATTTTCCACTACGAGTAGTCATATTTAAAGGAAGTCTCTTTCCAAAAAGTGTCTTGACAATAGGTGATGTAGCTGGAGGCTTCCTTCTAAAATCTAGAGGAGGTTTATTGAACCTCCTTTTGGTTTGTGGAGTCGCCAGATAGTTTCCCTGAAACTACCAAAGAATAGGGGAAAAAAGGTAGTGGAGTCGCCAGGTAATCTTGTAAGAAAAAGGTCTTTGAGGCAAGGCTTACCAAAGGTTTTGTCATTTGAGGAAGGTTAACTCAGTGTTCCCCGACAACAATGCCAAAATGTTATCGCTCAGTTTGTAGCACAAGTTAAGTAGCTTGAAGGCAAGAGTCAAACTGGCGTAACATGAGCTTCCCCACCCACTGTCACCTTGATGGGGGGCTCTTTCTATTTAGGGTGGCTAATCCCAAGGGAGACGTCCCTAGATAATCTGGAGTGTTGAAAGGAAAAAGGTCAAGGGATTAAGGCTCAAGAGGTTAAAGTAGGTTTTCCCTTCATAGATTACCGCCAAGAAGATAGTCAAAGAGAAGATAAACCACAGGATAGGCACCTGTTTGCGAGACAAAGAAACAATAAAACTAAAATGTGCAATAGTGGTTAGTACTTCATAAATTAATGACTATCTTTATTATATATGAGCACATATAGCAGTAATTATTGACGAAGTCAATGATTGCAAAAAATGACTATGGCTTATAATATCACTTGTCAATAAACACTGGAGATGATATAACATTCAAAGAATATAATCAATCTCTAAATTATCATAAAATATCATCACTTGCTCATTCAATACAAGAGTGCTGCATCACTATACTAGAGGTGACGTCAGCCTAGTCTTAGGGTTAGCTTGATAGGCAAAGAGGTGGATGTTTTGTAAATTAGCCAATGAAAATACTCAACACTTCAATGTCTATTGCTAGATGACTAAGCCACAACATTTCATATCAAGCAAGAGCTAAAAGGAGGCATGACGTCATCACATATTTAGGGTTAGCAAGACGTTAGGGTTAGTTAGGGTTTGAAGTTTAAGGAGTTTAAGAGGTTTGTTTTGACACAAGAGACTCAACGTTGGATAATTAGACTAGTGCCTTAGGGTATAACGGAGTCAAGGAGCAAGGCTAAAGTCTTGGGAGAATCTAAATTTAAGGACAAGAGGGTTAGGCTTTCTAGTGCTGCAATGGCAGGGCCACAAAGTCAAAACCCTAAGGGGAGGAGGCTCATTCCAGTGTTGCTTAAGCAAGGCC
>ML779186.1:691866-772622 GCA_009831015.1 Picea engelmannii | reverse complement strand
GGGAGAATCTAAATTTAAGGACAAGAGGGTTAGGCTTTCTAGTGCTGCAATGGCAGGGCCACAAAGTCAAAACCCTAAGGGGAGGAGGCTCATTCCAGTGTTGCTTAAGCAAGGCCTCATGCTCCTCCCTCTTTCCTTAAAAAAAATCGTTGGCAAAAATGTCCAGCTTCAAAACATAAATCTAGGGTTGAAAAGTGTTGCAAAGACAAGGCCTTTCAAACCCTAAAGGTCAAAAGCCTAGGTGTAAACTCAATTAGGCCTAGGACGTCTTCCTTCTTCAATTTATGTTTCAAAACTAACTCGGAAAAAGGGGAACTAGTGTAGCAACGACTAGGCTATGTTCTCCTTTCTCAATGGCCAAACAAGTCTTCTATCATGGGGACATGAAGCAAGGACCTACTTGTGTGCTTGCTACCTAGGGTTTCAATGATTAAGCAAAATAATAACAATGTAACCATAAAAGTAAGAGATTTAACCTACAACCATTCAATCAAGAAGTTTTGCATGAGAAATACACTTGCAAATCAATGAAGAGCTTATCATACCCTAGTTGTAAACCTTCCAATGATAGAAAACACCATAAACATGCCAAGACTGATTCTCCTCAAGAGTAGCGCCTCAACTCCAAGAGCCAATAACAAGACAAAAGACTAAAAATGATCCTCTCACAAGAGAGTGAGTTGTGTTGTATTCAAAATGAGGCTCAATGTCCTCTATTTATACCAATCTTATGACCTTCAATTACAAAAATAGGTCATTAAAACAGTCGACAATGATGACTACCAATATTACACTGTTTTACACATTAAATGCTAAAAATGTCATAATTATGAGCTAAAAGGGAGACGTCAGGCCCCTCTGAGGGAGACGTTGGCCCTTTTTGGGCAAGATCAACATCCAAGAAGCAAAACATTGGCCCCTTTGGGGCTCCTGCAAGCTGCCACACGTGCCAAATGACCCAACACACTGCCACAGGCTCTAGAAAGCATCCAGTTGCCTCAGGTGACATCCTGTCCATAGAAAGCAATCGTCCCATCTGCAGTGGGTGATCCCCCTAGGCCGGGCTCTGCCATGGTGTCCTGGTGGAACGTCCTTCTGTCTTCTTCATGCAATGGTGCATCACGACGTTGTCTTGCCTCTGCCATCCCAACAACCATCTGATGGGCTCTTTAGCCCCATGGAGGTTCGAACTAATCATATCACCATGTGTATCGGTCCACTGGTACCTATCCGCCAGGTATGGTCCTGGACATCAATGACTACGCCCTCCATGGGCTCATCATTCCTCAGGATCATAGCAATGAAAATCATATTTCATCATTAAAGTTATCAAATACATGCATGAAATCCTTAACACATCATCTAAGAGCTCAAAGACATTACACAGATCTACTATACAAAGCTGAAGAAACCGACAGAATAACCTATTGGGCTAATACCACAAGATAAGGAAAGTTTCCTCAGAAGATCTTTCAAGCCATGTTTTATGAGGTGATATGGTTTTAGGTATGTCCAGTCACAGTAAGACCAAGGGCAGGTGTTTTCTGTGGGTGCCTTTGTAGGAGGCGAGCTGTACCTGTCATGGATGCATTTTTTTCCAAGCCCTTTATTGCCTTTATCTTTTTATTTATTGCTTTTCTTTCCTTTTTTACTTCAAGTTCTGACTGGAGGACACTGCCTTGGCTTGGTGACGAGAGCTGACAGTGTTACCCATTGGTATCTTCGTAGAGATGATAAGGTTGGCTCGTGATGAGACCCCCTTTCCCTTGGCCATGCAACCAAAGGTCACTGCCTTGGCGTGGTGACCAGACGATGGCAATGTCATATTGCTGGATACCTATGAACATAATGGGTCAGCTCATGATGAGACCTCTCATCCTCTTAGTTAGGTCTTGTTTTATTATTTTTCTTAGGGTCTCTTTAGTTTCTTATCGAGAGGCTTTTTATTGCCTTCTCGGGGATCCCCTGGGCAAAGCATCTCTAGGTTTTATTTCCTATGGATTTTATCTTTTGCCAGCTGCTTTTAACCCCTGGGCCTTTAGCCCCTTCTTCCCACAAGACAAAGTGTAAACCTCAAAGGTCATCCTAATGGTCGGACTAGGGGAATGGGATAGATGTGTGGGATATAAGATGTAAAATGATAAAATGGTGGGAGCGGACGATGGCTCTGCAAATCCCCCTTGGTGGCTAACCAAAACCCATGAATATAAGCTTGCTAAGTCACCCCATCAATCATCCCAACAATGGTCAAGTGGATTAGTATAATATCCAAGCAGTCATCAGAAATGAAAGGAACCTAATGCATATATAAGAAGGTTATAATGATCAAACATGACACATACCATGATACCTTGGACCAATTACCTCATGGAGAAACAACCCTCTTTGATGTAAGTCCAAGTCGGTGGCGATGGAAATTGCTGCTACCGACAGGACAAATCTGGCGAAGAAGAAGAAAGATGGGCCCTCCAGGGCCATGCTTAGGTCAATCCTGCTCTCGGTACTCCATGTCTAGGACCTGTGGACCTCGAGACATGATCTCCTAGTTATCCCTAGATATTGGGGATAACAAGCCTCCGCTGCATGATTCCTTATCACTCTTGACCTCACCCTCGAGAATCCCAAAACATAACGAGTCTTCTTTTAAGCTCTTTTTAGACCCTCTAAATGTGAAAAGATTTCCGACCGATCTTATTGACCTTCACGCTCGCTGAACTAAAATTTGAAGTCACGTCTGTCCGGCGGTAGTTTACCCCTTTTTCGGTCCAAATGGTCAATTGTACGAAGACCTCTGGGTAGTGAAGTCATACACTCATATTACACTCCTACCTGAGTTTTGAAGATTTTGAAGTTGATGCTCGAGCTTTGAAGACATCATCTCCAGGCATCAAGCCTTATCAACTTCTAGAAGATGGATACTATACATGTATATCTTTTTGATTTTGAGATGTAGATCCGCTGTGTATTGCTCGTGGCTACACTTTATATAGTTATATGACATGGATCTACAGTGTATTTGATTGGTAGCCATGATTTTATTTCATTCCGAGCATGGGTATGCCCGCCTCGGTGAGACAATTGTTATTTTGCAAATGGCACCTCCCGAATTCTGGTCCCTGGGCTCATCGGTTTGGTACGTTGATAAAGATTGGTAATGTATTTCGGCCATCATATTCTCTTCTGATCTCACACATTAGGGGGCATCTGTTATAACCCTAATTTTCACCAGACATGCTTACATGACATTAGGCCATATCATATGCCTTCTTTGCCAAGCCAGTACTGAACAAATCTTCTTAAAAACACCCTTTTTAAAGGCCCATGCACCTTGCTCCACTACAACCCATGTGTATGCTCTAGCTGACCCACTACAACCCGCGTGTACCTACAAAATCACGAAAAATGGAAAGTTGTTGACGAAACACACAGTTTTGGGTAAGTTAACTAAACCTTTCGACCATGCATGGCTAGTCACATGACTAAATACCTAGCTCCTTCTAGCCTATAAAAGAAGGGGTAGGGGTCCCATTGGAAAGGAGGAAAATCATAGTAGAGAAACTCTACCCGAATTCGTATTTCCCTTTGCCCAAGATTCTGCAACCATTTTGTGATTTCAATGAAGAAGAGAAGAAAGTGTGTTAGTAGTTGGTGCACAGTAAAAGAGGAGCCCAAGACTAGATTCATGGAGCAGTGGCTGGATTCATCATTGTAAGTTTCTTTAGTGAAGTTAATAATAAAGAAGTGCTTTTCCTGTCCCACCATATGAGGTTTTCATTGTTTATTGCGTACATGTTGATTAAATCTCTAACCCATTAATCCGTAGATCAAATGCATGTGAAGTTCTTTGTTTGTCTTTTGTGAATGCAGGTTAGCCTTGGGAGGAGAGTTGCAGTCAAAGAGAGACCAAGCGTGAAGAGGGATCGAAAACAAACATTATAAATAAGGTATGTTCACTTGATCTTCTTAACTGTGTATTTGCTTAATAATAATGGGGATTAGGTCTGGGATGATGGTAAAATGTAGGAATCTTTAGGTCTTTTCCGCATGCATGATAAAACCCTAAGTGTTAGTTCGTAGGGGGATTTCCCACTCACAACACCCACAGGGGATCATCATCCAACAGTTGGAGCCTGTTGTTGAGGTCATTTCCTGCTTCGAAAAAATTATGTCTCTTATATTCTTCCGAATTCTTTTCCCTCTTCTACACTTACCCATTTTTTCCCCTTTTCTTTTTTCCCTCTTACTATCCCTTTCTAGTTCTACACTTAGTCGCATTTTTAGACCGCGGGTTTCCTAGTTGGTAGAATTACAGTATCTCATCTCCCTCTATAACTTCACATCATGAGTTCGACTAACGTCGTGTTGTCCCATACTTAGTCGATTCTACGATCGTGGGTTCCCGGGCTGACGGTATCAAGATTTCATGCTCCCATGTTCCCTGATAGAAACTTTGCACCAAAAAGTTTCGTGATCTACATTTTGATCCCTGGACTCCCCGAAATGCCAAATTTTCATTCCACCTACATGAGTCCACCCGACCACTGCACCATTCCATACTTAGCCAATTTCACACCTCGTTCTATCGCGGGCTCACGCGTTTGTGGGTTCCTGGGTTCACAAAAAGTCTCAAATCACATATTTCTCCCTTCAATCCCCACCACCCTCGCGCCCTTCCCAATGCACATTTACTATGATTTTAATGCTAATAACTTACCATACATGTTCGAAAGTATGGTCATTAATAAGTGAAAGGCTCGAGGAGATCTCCTATTAAAGCGCATTAAAACAGGATTTACGGAAGATTATATCATCTCCCTCCAGCGTTCATTTCTAACATAATTTGGAGCAAGGGAAAGTTATCGTCAAATTATGGAAGCAACTTGATAACAGTTATGTGGAGATACACTAAATATTTTCAGGTGCGAGGATCAGAGTTTTCAATGGTCCAGGGCATATTCCTATTATTCATCCCCTTCTACCCAGAAGGAAATAATTTCTACGTCTAGAATTGTACGTGCAGGTTGTGTCCCAGAAGTCTTTGATTGTAAAGATTTGGTCACTTGGTGCACTGATAGATGTATTCCAAGAAAACAAATCATTCAGTTGTGGGACCATTCCCCCGTCTCTCCATCACCTCAAGTATTCTGTAGGATGTTGAGACTTTTCGAGCCAATGCTCACCTTCAAAGGTGAATATTGCAGGGAATTCTTAAAAACTCATGACAATGGATTGGACCTCTTACCTGAATTCCTAGAGAACCCAACTACTGTCCCCAAGGACATCAAAAGATTGTAGGTTGGCTCATTTAAAAATCCCTTCCTAGAAATTGCATGGCTTTTTACGAGGATAACAGGACAAGAAACCACAACCAACATCTCATGGATGATTCTTTACGTTTTATATTCCACGGTCAAAGAAAAATCCATCTTCGATTGGGGTAAGTTGATTTCCATTGAAATCTCTTCCCAATTGGTGCAATACAAAAAGGAAAAGAAATTATTTACATTATGTTATTTGGTTTTCGTGATAGCGCATTGTTGTCAGTTCCCGAGATTATCTGTGTGGAAGAAGGTAAACTATGAATTCGACCCAATAACCTTCTGGTATCAAACACTATGGAGGCACAAGGCCTCCCAACATTTTTATGAAGTTTTTAATGATTTTGTCTCAGTTCTTAAAGATTTGATGTTTGGAAAGAACACTCTCTGGATGTCTGACCAGGCAAGTAAGTTCCTGGATAGGAAGGGGACACTAGAACAAATGGAAAATTATAATGTTATAAGGATTTTTGAATCCAAGGAAAATCTTTCTTTCCTTCTATGCCACATATCTGACAAAATGTTTGTTGTTGAATTATCAAGGCAATACAACTGCTAGTTACATTTTTTTCCATGAAAAGAGAAAAATGCAATTCCTACCCCTGCCTTGGAAAGTTGGGGATTTCATATTCAAAAATATGAAGAATATTGATGAATTTGTGGGCCACTTCAATAGCCTCAATTTGAAATATGCTGAGAAAGTAAAAGGGTTCGAGCCTAGTGGTATTTTTGTAGAACATCTTTTGGATGTTGGTTTCATCAATTCTTTCATTAATGCTATTCTGAATGAAGATGGATACAATGCCTTAGGCACTCCTGCTTATGACACCAATGACCTAGAAATAATACTCATCACCAATGAGTTGTACAAGAAGAGAGGAAAATGTATGGGTGAGAAAAATGCCCAATCCCTAATTGTCACGCCAAATAATACAACATCTCGGAGAAACACTCCAAAGGCCCACCAAAGTAAGAAAGTAACCCACAATTCTTTAGGTGGAGGAGGAGATAAGAACCCTCCTTCCGACAAAATTGAAAGTTCTCATAAAATTCCATTGAGGAAGAAAATAAAAAACATTGTGCAAGAAGAGGAAGGACCTCAAGGAGAAAGCAATATCCACGACCTTTCCCTCGAGGATATGGAACTCAAAATTGACATCAAGAAAATGTTCCCCAATGTCGACTAGCTAGAGAAAATTCTCACCAGAACCCTCGGATGGAAATAATTGAGACCGAGACCTTCGACGAAGAAGATTCTTTTTCATTTCAGAGCGTGGTTTTTGACAGCGAGTCCAAAAATTTGATTATTGAGAAAATAGATGTAAAGAATAAGAAGGGGAAATCTCATTCAGAGATTAACCTACATAACATGTGGGCTTCCAAAATTTCCCAGATACACCAAGAAACTGGAGATTCTCTAGATAATTATATTGGAGGCCTTGAAGTGGAGAATGTCAGGTTAAAGGAGCGAATCAATGAATTGGAGGAAGCCTTAATGCCTCTTCTAGTACTTGCTAATCCTTTAGCAATGATTGGGCCTACCACACTCGTGATAAAATTAAAAGGATCAACAAGCCTTCTCAAATCATCCCGGGGATATGTGGAAAAAAATATCAAGAAAATAATGGAATTAATAACAGAGGCTTGGGAGATGTCAAAGAGCATGGTCTCTTTTGGAACGAGAGCACACGCTTTTCATGAATATCTACAAGCAGATTTGAAAAACGAGGAAGGTTTCTACCTCCATGTGGTTGTACCATTTGGTGTAAAAGTTACCAATATGATAGAATTAAGAAGAAGAGAGGAGGATGTCCCTTCTCCAAATTGGACAAAACAACTGAACGCATGCTGGTTGGAAAAGGTTAAAAACCTGAATATTATTGTTCAAGCATGTAGTCAGGCCATAACTAGAAGAGAAGAATTATTCAAGAAGCTAACTGAGATATATCTAGATGGAAGCACCAATGAGGTCCAAGACCCCAAATTGATACTCAACTCATTGTTCTCAACCAAGCAAGCATTTGATGAACAAGTTTAGATCTTTAAAGGGTTATCATTTGAAAAATTATACAACATTCTTGAGTATGGTGAAGATGACATGGAAAAATGGCTAGTTGATTATTTGATCAAAAATCAAGATATTGAAGAAGATTTTTGGAACATTTCTATTGATATAAGGGAATTGGAAGGCAAACTCTTCAATATAAAAATCCGGCATGAAATCAACATGGCACTAATGAGGAGCTACATCGAGGAGTGGTTTAAAAAGTCTGTCAACAAGCTTACCAATGAAGGGAAAATGATGGTTGAGACAGTTTCTGTAACTGTCGAGGAAAGCCATAAAAGGACATCAGAGAGAAAGTGAAAATTCACGAGATAACATCATAGTAAGTTCATACTAATCACATCTTTCTATCTTTATCATGATCTTCATCCAGTTACTCCACCTATTTCAATAAAAAAGGTTTAACCGAAGACTGATAATTTCCTTTTTCTTCTTACCAGGTCTTGTTGCCTTCCTTCGCCCACTTTATTCTTTCTACGAACTTCATTCTTATAAATATTTTCTTTATGGTCTGCGGGAGCCCCATTCCTAGTCATTATGACAAACACATTTTAATTTCAGAGAATATGTATTGAACTATATATTTTTTAGAAATTCCAAGGGAGTTATTTTGGGAACAATATCGATTGTACTTTGTAACCCAGTTTTTTATGAATATAAAGTATTTGAGGTTGATCTATCATTATCTCCATTTGAGCTACCCATGTACTACTCTGTCAAAGTTCTCTTATGCATGCGGATTATTTTCTTTTAGTTTTTATGTGATAAAAAATATTTATCCCTACTATGATGGATGTGAGGAAGTTCTGTTTATTTGCTTTAAATGTATGAATGTGTGTGTTTCCTGGTCCATTCTTGGGAACTCTCTTTTTAAAAGAAAAATAAAAATATTTTCTGTTTTCTGCTATATCTATTTTACTTTCCTTTGATGGACTTCTTTAAAAGTCCTATATTTTATAAATATCGGACAGAGGAGTACCACCTCTATAAAAATGTAGGAGGATTTGCATCCTCATGAGGTTGTCGTTTCGGTCATAATGGATTTAAGCATCAACAATAACATAGGCCAATGAGTCATCATATGCATGTATAGTGGAAAATGAAGCTATAACACCTGTAACACCACATTTCCCCCCAATATGTAATCATAACTATGACTTAATGTCACCATGAGTTGCAACAAGAATATTTGTCTATTATAAGACTATGATGAACAAGCTCAAATAAGTAAATATATTTTGTTAATGCAAATCTTGTTGGACGAAAATTGACTAAAGGGTGGAGAACCGATATAGACCATGATTCTACGAGTGGAAACCAATGAGGTGGAAGGGATTACCTTTCCTAAGAGCCATAGTGTCCTTTTTAATAAAATTCATATTTGAAGATATTTTCCCTCTTTCTCCTTTTTAAAAAATAATTAATGTAGGAAGCTGGTAGTTGGGAAACTAACCACCCATAATGAATGGAAGTATGGAAGACTGAATCAAATGGATAAGGATTGTCAACGAGGGTACAACAGGGTACCTACCTCATTTTTGGGGTTGACCCATGCAATCCTCTGACACAAGAAATATAAATCGTGAACCTTTAGGAAGGGGAAGATAGATAGAGGGAAGTTCTGGTAGGGAATAGATTCGGTGACATAGAGATGATGAATGAGAGAGGAAGAGTGGATATTGTGGAGTAGATATCATTTTTGAATTATGAGAAAGGAAAAACATTAACCCGAGTTCGAAAGAGGGTCGTGAACCTAATGCATGTTGAATCGGAAACCTGCACTGAGAGAGGAGGGTGCTGAGGGACTATGTAGCACTGAAGGGAATTCTGGATACAGAGGTTATCCAACTGAGAAGGAAACATGGAAAATTCATGGAGGCCCTGACCTGGTAGGTGAAAAGGGGGATTCCTTCTATTGACTTCATGTGAAGGAGAGTGACCTTCACAACCAACCCATTGTTTCCTTATAAAAAATAGTTGACATAGTGGTATCATGGTCTAGAATGGGGTGGCTTGTTGTAGAGAGCATAGTGTTATAGAGACTACGGTTGGGTGGAAAAGTGCACAACCTCAATTCCTTTTGTCTAGTTGACAATTATAAATAGATAATCATTTTCTTATGTCTTGCGTATTCAATGGTTTAAATGATTATGCATGTTTTTCACTTCATGAAGTTGTATGGTTTACGAGCAAAGAGATGTGAAGGATGAAATGGATGAATGTTCACTAATTCCTTGTACAGTTAGTAATTTTCATGTTGGTTATATTAACTTGAAGGATTATATAGACAACTTGTGTTTCATGGCCTAAAACCTTGTGAGTGGTATGGACACAGTAGGAGTTCATTTACCCTAGAATGTTCTTCCCTTTGAATCTCCAAATCCTAATTTTGGCTATGGTAAAGCCAAACTGAGAGGTTTCTTTGTTCAACCTTTGAAATCCAATTGCATAAGGTCCAGACTATCATATATTTCTTTTCTTTCTATCTATTATCAGAATTATCTAAGGTATAAATCCAAAAATTTGGAATTTTCCAGATGACTCATATCCAGAGTTTCCTTTTTGTAAAATTCCTAGACATGAGTACTTGAATGCATAACCTCATGATGGAACCATGAGGGTGGAGCCCTGATGTGGGAACCTGGACCTATTAGAAACATTAACTAGTTTACAGATTTAGGCAAGGCCTTGTAAAGGACTTTGGAGCGAGAATCCAAACTTCGAATAACCCTTGGTGCGTTTAACCCTGGCGACAAAACATTGTAGTGGAACCTTAACCCGTGAAGTGGAAGGAATATGCCATGTGGAAAGGACATGTGTCCATCCATGGTAAATTCAATATGATGAGAAGAGTCGTTAAAGTTCAAGTACTTCTAGACCTGAAAGGAATGAGGACCATCAATCATGGGCTATCTCAACTGTTAGATCCTTTAGGAAAACATGTTAGGAAGGATACATTAAAAAATTCTTGTAGTAGCCTTGTGTTTCTGAAAAGGTTAGTCCAACAAACTAAATGTTTCACAAATTTAATCCCATAAAGAATACGGGCCATTAGATTAGCTAGATATCAGCCGTTGGATTTATCGGAACCCGATGATCTTGTTAGAATGAGTATGCAAATTGATAACCCACATTGATATAGGTCATTGATCGAGTGTGTTCTCCATCATTTGATCTAGTGGATGGGCATGTTGTCTAAGGAAGGATTATTTGGGAGAACACTATTAGAAAGAATCATTCGGGAAGATTTCCTCAATGGGTGTGTTCAAAATTATATTGGGATTTGCACCTCAGAAGGATTCGTGAGTGCATTAATTTGTATTCCCAATGGAAGGGTATAAAATAAAGCATTTGATAGTCTTGCAGACTACAAGATTTGACAAACTTTGGATACGTGTAAATCTTGACATCCCGATGGTGATTGTCTGAGCGGGGGAACCTGACAATATTGCGTCCTTTGTATTTCGCAAAGGTGGAGTATGGATATATGGTAGAGTATGATAGGATTGAGGAAGTATCATTAAGATTGGTAAGTTAACCTTTCTATAAGGGAAGTCCAACAATATTGCATAGTTTAGAATTTGGGGAAAACCTTGAGGCATAGTAAACCATCACCTCGATGGAATGGACCTGATAATAATCATCCAATAGTGTTCAGGATTCAGATTTAGGGAAGAAACAATGATTTGGTAAGTCATCTTGTTTGATGGGGATCTTCCAATAAGGTGATTCCAATAGTCTTGCAGGATTCAAAATATCGAAGGTTTAGTAGTAGATCCACTCCAGCTGGGCATGTAGAGTGGGTCCACATGGATAGAATTATGTCACCTATGCATGATGCCTTAGAATCTTGATAAGTCCATATCTTTCTACCTAGAGCTCAAATTTGAGTGCACTTACATTCATTGGAAAACTCTTGAGGAGACTAATCAATATGCAAGCTTAGAATCAGAGATAGAACAATGGTTAAGAAGAGAAATATGGTATGCCCATAATTTTATAAGTTACATTTATCTTCTTTAACAGTAATTAACAATTGCATGTAATAGGACCACTGAAATATAAACAATCACATAACACAAGATATATTTTGGGAAACCCTTGTGGGGGAGAAAACCCAACAACCAATTCTTCAGTATAGATTCCTTCAACCAATACAATGTCATGTTTATATCTCTCCACAAATAGAACAAGACCAAGATACCAGATACCAAGAAACCAAGACCTCCTGTGCTAGACCTCCTTTGCTATGCTCCAAATACAAAAGAGAAGGTGAGTTGTGTGTGTATACAAATGAGAGGAACTCTACCTCTATTTATAAACATAACTTGACCCCCGAAAATACACAACCATAAGAGGGGCCGTTTTGACTTTTACAATAAGGATAACAATAACATAATAATTTCTTTTGAGTCGATTTATACAATAAAATTACAATAACCTTCTCGATGTTTGACCAATACAAATACAAAAGAATATATTCCGTAGTTACATCAAAATATCAACACTCCCTCTTAACTGGGAAGGTATTCTTTGTTGCCACATGAGGTCATGACCATTGACTGTTGAACATATGAATCTATTGTTGGATTACTGAGAGGGGGGGTGAATAAGTAATAGAGAAATTTAATCCTTTTTAACCATATAATCCAATTGTTATACCAATGTGTCATTATCATCCAATAAATATAGATTAAATAAGCAATGAACAAATGAACAATCATACACATACACAATACACTAGTGTTTTACGTGGAGACCCAAAGCGGGAGAAAACCACATAATGATTTTTCCTATATGTCTTGAAGAATTACATTCATTGGAAGCACCAACTTCCTTTGTTTTCCAGCTGCAACTAGAAGGAGGCTCCAACCCCCTAGTTTCTCAGGCTACAACCTAAGGGAAACTCTAACTCCCCAATTCTCTGGCTACAACCAAAAGGAGGCTACAACCCCCTATGTTCTCTGGCTACAACTGGAAGGTGGCTATAAACACTTGTCCTTGCCCTGTCCAACCACCCTGAAGTAGAAGTAGAATGATGAAACCACTGTCACACTATAACTGTGAGATATACTGTTGTAAACCTGTACCAATCAACCTGCACCAAATAACCTGTACCAATAACATGAACCATGCATCAACCATGCATAAACCTGTACCTCAACCTATAATCAACCTATACCATAAAAAGTGCATCAACCATGCACCAACCTGTAATCAACCTGTACAATAAACAAGTGCATCAACCATGCACCAACCTGTACCTCGACATGTACCATGAACAAGTGCATCAACCATGCACCAAACCTGTACAAATAACCTATCACAACAACCTATCACAACAACTTTTCCAAATAACCTATCACAACAACCTATCTCAACAATCTTATCAGCCAAATCAGATCTACTCACCAATATCAATCAACAAGACAACTCTCAAAGATGTGCATCAACCGAGCATAACACAACAACTCATAATCATCACCAAGATCAATATGTGCTTCTAATAATACAAGTATACTACATCATCCATAAACCATGTGTCAACAATAATACTAACAAGTGCCTCCAACCATGTACCAATTATGTACCAATCATGTATCAACTACTCATCAACTATACACCTCATGTATGTTCCAACTCATCAACTACTTGTCTCAATCATGTACCCAACATGTACCTCAACCAAAATCCCTCATCAATTTCATCAGCCAAATCTGATTTGTAACTCTGTAATAGACCTGGTGTATATGATCA
Organism: Picea engelmannii; assembly: GCA_009831015.1. Lineage (NCBI taxonomy): Eukaryota > Viridiplantae > Streptophyta > Pinopsida > Pinales > Pinaceae > Picea > Picea engelmannii. The sequence goes on along the minus strand of ML779186.1, from coordinate 759,482 downwards.
CATACCTACAAACCTTCCTTGACTTTAACAACAAGAGACTAGCATTTTCATCAAACTTTTCTTTAGTCTCACATGACTAGTTTTGGATTAGTCAACAACCCTAACTTGAAATAATCATAACTATGTATCTCTAATGAATAAAGATATGAAAATAGTACATAATGTTCTTCAGTGTGTTTTATGCAATTCCTCTAGGTGTCACTACTTGGAACCTCCCAGAAGATGAGTTATAGCAAAAATGGCATACCTTGTTGAATTCTGGCTTATTCTAGAGAGCAACCTTGTATAGCGTTCCCCGCATGGAATATTTGTTGAATGGATCTGAAAATGTTACACAAAATACTACAAACTGTACTCTAACCAAAACATTTGGTATTACTAAATTTGTATCTATTATGAAGAAGTTATGACGTTTTTACCCGAAACACATGTTTTAGACTAGTGTCAATACTAGCCACAAACCCTATTTTCCACGGAGTGTAACTATAAAAATACAACGAGCCACAAGATGAAATATTTACCACAAATACTTGGATATGTTTCCTCATTGGCCTATCAATTTCATGGTTTGAATCATTCTAGAAAAAAAAATTATTGCGAAATTGGTGAGATGATCTGTAAATAACATACCTTAGAAAGAATCATCAAAATAATTTATCCTCCCTTGAATTCCGACCTTCTTTTCTTCACATTCCCTCTGAAATTTGTCTTAGATATCCTTTGGTTACCTCAGTCACCTATATATATTCAATATTCTCAAGTGCGATGTAAAATGAGAGAGCCTTGCCTCTTATTTATACTCTCCAAACATCTTCCTTAGAAGCATCTTCTAGGTCACTTAACCTATTTCTATGTCACTTAATCCATTTCTAGGTCACTTAACCCATTTATAGGTCACTTAACCTATTTTCCTCATTTTTAGGGTTAACCACTTTCCATAATTAGAAGGTTCTCCATTACTTTATCATTTAAATATTCCTCCTTGACTTTGTCACCTCACTTTATCATATAAATAATCTTCTTTGATTTTGTCACTTAAATTTATTATTTAAATAATCCTTCTTGACTTTGTCATTTTACTTTATCATTTAAATAACAAATTCTTCTTTGCAATCTCTTTGACTTCTTTGACCTTTTGGGGCTTCAAGCCAACATATGAGGGCCCTCCAATTTCGTAAGGCCATAACTCTCAAACCGTGAGGAGTTATGTGACGTTCCAGATACCACCAGAAATGGAATGACATGTACTATCCATATATAATAGTATTACCTGCAAATATATCAAAAATCATACCATTATCCATCAAACAAACTTGAGTCCATTACCCAAACCTGGGTTCTCCAACTTCTCATGGCCATAACTCTCTAACCGTGAGGAGCTATGTGACATTCCACATACCACCAGAAATGGAATGACATGTAATATCCATACATAATAGTATTACCTTCAAATATATTAAAACTCATACCATTATACATGAAACAACCTTGGGTCCATTACCCAAACCTTTTTTCTACTGGAATTCACTACCAAACTTTCTCCAAGGGTTGTCATCAATCACTAAAGGTTGACATCAATCTACAATATCACTCTCCAATGGTTGACATCAATGAAAACCAACAATCCATACCAAATATCTATCAACCTAATCCATGTGTATGACAATCTCCCCCTTTGGCATTGATGGCAACGCCAACATTGATGGAAACACTTAGTCATGAAACACTTAGTAATTAGACATGATGAAAAACACCTCAAATATGTTTCCAAACACTTTTTGACAACTTTAGTTTGACCATCAGTCTAGAGATGATAAATTGTACTGAGATGTAATTGGGTGCCTTGTAGGTTGAACATATTAGAATATAAGTGGATGTGCTCATTTTACCATTGAAAATACCCTTGTCACTCAACCATAGGCTGAAGCCACCCTCTGAGCACCTTAACCTTGACAGAGAATCATTCTGGAAGCAAACCCTAAGCTAGATATCCAAACAAAGGGTAGCACACCTTTCCCCAAGGATAGTGCAACAACAAGATCTGATAAGATAGTCCAAACTGTAGCCAAGATATATTCCAAGCGTAACTGCTAGCTGCAGCAGCTGCAACGAAAGTTTTCCTCCAAACCTGCGCAGAAACTAGGCAATTGTAGTGCGCACAAGTGCTGCTCTGCAATTCTGAGACTGCCTGCCAGAATGAGAACTGGCCTCCTATATTTATACTAATTCTGGCTAACTTCCTGGGTCGAATTCTCATTCTGGGTATCTGTCTGTTCAGTATTTATTATTATTTCTGGCTGACTTCTTCTCTTGGAGGCTAATAACTTAATATAAAATATCTTCTTGAGCCGACAAGTCTTCTAGGGTTATTAGCCAACTCATTAGGGTTTCTTCTTTCTTTCCACAGTATTCTATTATCATCAAGTTTACATGTGGAGGTAAATACCTCCCGCAACTACCATAATATCAACACTCCCTCCTAGCTAGGGAGGCATTACAGGTAATGGTCTTGAGCAAAAAACATACCATTCACCCGGTAGCATCAACATAGTTATATATACTAGATCATGAGCACCATCATCATCATCAGCTGCATCATCTCTCGAAACCATACTCTATCTGAGTAATCAGACATGATGCTCACTCCACAAAGTGATACAAGAGCCATTCTTCTAATATAGAAGAGTAAATGTTTTGAACCATTTTCTGTCTGGAAAATATATGTTCATCATTCATCTAGTTGATAATTATTTCCAATCAACTGTTGATAGTCTTCAAGGCAATCAAAACAAAATAGAACACAATTGTGTCTATCGATAGTAGTACATAACTACAATCCAGTGGTACACTACCACACCAAGTAACACACAAGTACTTGATCAACAACGTATAGTCACGAACATTGGAACATATCCACCATAGTAGTATACATCTACTGTGATATAGTCTTCATAACAAACATCTGATAGGAACTTGCATAGAAACAATGTTATGATATAAACTGAATTATCTGGGCCAATATTTCACTCACATCTGTGAGATCTAAAAGAATATATGCCCTTAGTGTAGAACATAAACAATGGACTATCTTCCCTATTCTTCTCAAACAAGGAAGAATGATTGTTTATGATTTCTGAGCCTGAACCATTCCTCACCCTAGGACATTCCTCCTACACTAATCAAAGTGCACCCTGGAGAGAATGTATAAACCCTAAGGAATGTCTATCCCTAATTGTTGAGCCTGGACCATTCCCCACCCTGGGCCATTCCTCCTACACTAATCAAAGTGAACCCTAGAGAAAATGTATAAACCCTAAGGAATGACTGTCCAGACCATTTCCTATATTAACCATAAGAGGAAAATACTGTCCTGTATCAACCTCCAAAATGGACCATTCCTCATGTTAACCACAATGAGAAATCGTTGTCCGGCGAGGCAGGCCAGTCTTCTTGAGTAACCCTCAAGAAGGGAGACTTCCCTAGACCACTCCCCATGTTAACCACAATGGGAATTCGCTGTCTATGAGACATCAACAATCTAGACCATTTCCCATGTTAAACACAATGGGAAATCATTGTCCGTCAGAAATATCAATCCACTTTCTGAAAAGGAAAGAATTTGTCCAAGATGGACTATTTTTCAACCTTGAAAATGAATGTCCTCAATAATATTTTCAGTGCTCCCTCCCAACCTGGGAGTCATCTCTTCCCTTTTCAATAAGGAATTCATCTCCACGAGCTCCATCTTGAGTATGCAAACTATTTCATCTTGGATAGAAGCTTTACCAAAATGTCTTCTTATCTTCTCATCTGTGGAGATATGTATTGGAGAACCACTTTCTCCTTTCTGGACTTCATCACGGATAATGTAATGCTTGATTTTAAATGTACTTTAGTTTGGAACACTGATTTTATGTGAAGGATTCATGTAGCTATGAACAATAGAGTATATCATTGTTTGGAAAATTGGAACATATACATGTGGCACTTCTTCTGTCAACATGAGATTTGATCTACCGAGTAATCATCTTGATGTTATAGGAAATATTCACCACGCTTCTGTTGTGCACTGGAATTTCTCCACCAAGTTATCTTATTCTATCTGCATGCAAGGGTCTCTTTCTAGTATGCTTCAAAGTCTTGATATTGCTCTTCATACGCTCTTTATTCAATTTTTCTGGAGAACATTCATTGCATTCATCTGATGTAGAACTCCAACTCATGGATATTTCAGATGGTATAATGACTCATGTAGAGATAAGTCTAGTTTACTGGAACAAGTAATCATCATAGTCTTCTCCCTCCATCTGGGAGAACCTCTAGTTTTGGATCTCGCAATGCTTTCATTCATAAGTCTTCCATATGCTGTTCTTCATCACGACTTTTAGTTCCTCTTCTTGATTTCTTTTATTGAGTTTATATCAGGCTGACAATCTTGTGATTCTTGATAAAATGACTGGTTGTTATGGATTCTCTTTATTTCTTGGAATCTTCATGTGTTTCTTTAGTTCTTGGGTCCATGGAGTTTCTTATAGATTCCATGCCCTAAAGACTCCATCATAGGATCATGAATGTGGATGGACAACCAGGGATACTTTAAGGATTTTCTTTGAAGAATACGTACTATCTTTCATGGCTGATATCATGGATATATACTTCATCATCTTCAATGGATCATAGGATTATCTCCCTCCTAATCCTTGCTTCATGTATGAGTGCATATAATCAACTCCCTCCATCTAACAGAGTACACGCTTCCATATGCATCCTTATTGTCTTCTACAATATATAATTGGCTCTCTTGTCTAACAGAGTCCACTCTTCCATCTTGTTGTAATCTTTGAAACGTCATAAGTCTTTTTCCAATTTCCTCTCGATTGCTGACTTATTTCTGTGTTTGCTTCTTCTAAGTCTCTTCATGATTGATTCAGCATATCTTGCAATAGCTTCCACGTGATTTTTGTTTCATCCTTTCATGTGTAATATCTAATGATATCCATTCTTATCTTGTTGTTCTTCCATAGGTATAGTTCTTCTTGGAACACATTATCTTCCAAGAGATAGATATACAAGATATGTACAAAGGTGATGCAAACAAGATATGTACAAGAAATAAGAAGAGTTTTTTTACCTTTAGAAAAAGAAATCTCTTCCATCTTGCTTAGTCTTCTTTGTAGGTTCATTTTCTTCGGCAATTGACGCGTTGTATTTCTCCTTACTTTTCTTTAGCTCAGGACAATGATTCTTGTAGTGACCATACTTTTGACAGTTGAAGCATTGTACTTTTGATATGTCTTTCTCTTGATTTGGCTTCCTCCTTGAACCAAACTTCCTTTTGTTCTTGAAGTTCTTGAATCTTGCTGTGAAGGCTTGATCATTGTACTTATTTTGGGGTTTATCTTTTTCACTGATCCTTGATTCTTCTTAAGAACAACAAGTCCAAAGTTCTTCAAATGTCAGATACTCCTTTCTTATGTTCATGCTTGTGGAAAATGCATCCCATGTTTTGGGAATACCATTGAGTACTATGTTTACCAATTCCTTCTCTGAAACGATTTCTTCAATAGCTTGTAGTTGATCTCTTAACTGAGAGATTCTCACAAAGTATGATGTTATGCTGTCATCATCATTCATCTTCATGTCACAGAGCTCATTCTTCAGACTCATTACTTGTCCAATGTTTCTGACCAAGAAGAGATTTTTTAGGGCATCGTACATATTCTTCGATACCGAGAAGAGATTCCACTATGATACTCATAGCATTGATGTCACTATGTTTGAACTTCTCCATAGTTGCAACATTATGCGGTTCCTTCTCTTTTCCTTCTTCAAACTCTGGCTTCACGATCTTTCCTTTCACGATATCCAACACTTTATTCTTGGCAAGGATGAGATCAATCCTTGTCTTCCATGCTCTGAAGTTAGAAGCTCCATATAAATTTTTCTCTGACTTCATAGAGTAAGTCATGGTTGTTTTGACTTGGTCAACCCTAGATTTGACCAAAATCTCAAACTTCACATCTTAGTTTTGTGAGAGTACCAAGAGATGCACTAGGCTAGGGTGCACTAATATATCTGGAGATTAGGTCAATCCCTTCATTTAAGGTGCCTCAACAAGAGGATTAGGGTTTCTGCAACTGCTACTGCTAGTAGCCCTAGCGGTAGTGTCTTGGAAGTTGCTTCTTCTAGTAAACCTAGAGATAGTTCCTCAGTGAGCTCAATATCCTACCGAATATGTTTCCTTCTAATGTTTAGACTGAATGAAGGAGGTGTGGGCCCATAACCTATTATAATATAAGTGGATGTGATCCTTTTATCATTGAGCCCACTCATTTTTCCCTTCCTATGAAAAACACCTCAAATATGTTTCCAAACACTTGTTGACAACTTTAGTTTGACCATCAGTCTAGGGATGATAAATTGTACCGAGATGTAATTGGGTGCCTTTTAGGTTGAACATATTAGAATATAAGTGGATGTGATCATTTTACCATTGACAATACCCTTGTCACCCAACCATAGGCCGAAGCCACCCTTCGAGCACCTTAACCTTGACAAAGAATCATTCTGAAAGCAAACTCTAGGATAGATAGCCAAACAAAGGGTAGCACACCTTTCCCCAAGGATAACACACAAACAAGAGCTGATCATATAGTCCAAATCCTAGCCAAGAGATAGTCCAAGAGTAATTTCTAGTTGCAGCAGCTGCAATGTCAGCTGTCCTCCAAACCTGTGTAGAAATTGGGAAACTAGAGTGTGCACAAGTGTTGCTCTTCAATTCTAAGTCTGCCTACCAGAATGAGAACTAGCCACCTGTATTTATATTAATTCTGGCTAACTTCCTAGGCCAACTTCTCATTCTAAGGTATCTTTCTGTTCAATATATATTATTATTTTTGTCTGACTTCTTCTCTTGGAGGCTAATAACCTAATATAAATGATCTTCTTGAGACGACAAGTCTTATAGGGTTATTAGCCAACTCACTAGGGTTTCTTCTTTCTTTCCATAGTATTCTATTCTTTTCAGGTTTACATGTGGAGGTAAATACCTCCCGCAACTACCATAATATCAACATAATAGTTCTTGCCAAAAATTGCTGGTGAAAGTTGGGTCGTGATCAGAAAAAATAGAATGAGACATGCCATGAAGTTTGAAGACCTGATCCATGAAAATTTGAGCCACAATGTATGTTGTAAATGGGTTTTGAAGATCACATAAATGAGCATACATGGAAATAAGATTAGATACCACCATGATGACTGATTTATTCCCCGATTTAGGTAATCCTACAATAAAATCCATAGAGATATCCCGCCAAATAGTAGGTGGAATCGGAAGCGGTTGTAGTGTTCCAGGAGATTTGGATGTTTTCCCTTTTTGCATTGACACACATCATATTCAATAGAAAAATTTTGAACATCATGTTTCATACCATCCCCCAAAAAATAGTGTTTGACCCGGTCATAGGTTTTGGTAAACTCAGAGTGCCCAGTTGTGGGTGTAGCATGATGATCAGAAAGTACCGTGGATTTAAGTTTTGATTGTTTACTTAAATACAAATGGAATTTGTATCGAATCTCATCATTGAGCCAAGAGTACCTTGGGGATACTAGAGAATTGGCCTACAATTGTTGTATCAAATGCAATCTTTTGGGATCATGTAGCCATTCCTGATAAATATCTTAGAGCCAATATGCTACAATGAAGGAGAGAGAAAAAATGGACCCTTCATCTTCATATTTTATGGAAAGTGCATCAAAAACTACATTGTCTTTGTCTTTCTTACAAATGATCTCATAATCACATCCAAAGAGCTTAATCACTGATTTTTCTTACTCTGGGAAGGAAAGGTGGTGTTCTAGAAAATACTTGAGGCTTTGATGATCTGTCTTAATTTGGAAGCATTGCCCCAATAGATAAGGGCACCAAAGATCCATGACAGGCAAAATATCCAACATTTACTTTTCATAGATTGATTTTCCCAAATGTTGCTCTGACATTTGTTTGCTGGTAAAGGCTAAAGGATGACCCTCTTGCAGAAGGACTGTGCCAATTCCTTTCCCAGAAGCATCACATTCTAGGATAAAGTTCTTTTCGAAATTAGGAAGGGCCAGGATGGGAGTGGTGCACATGGCCATCTTCAAGATTTGAAAAGTTTGAGAAATTGGTGGAGTCTAAGTGAAATAATTTGTTTTAAGGAGAGCAGTGAGAGGTGCCTCAATCTTTCCATAATTCTTAACAAACTTACGATAATAACCTGTTAAACCTAGAAATCCATGCAAGCTTTTGAGAGTCTTTGGGTGAGACCAATATTGCATAGCTTCAATATTTTTAGGGTCCACCATGAGACTGGCCTTGCCAACAAGATGACCCAAGTAGTCGACTTCTGAGGCACCAAAAGCACATTTAGATTGCTTGAGGAAAAGTTGGTGTTGAGAGAGTACATGGAGAACTTGATCAACATGAGAAAGATGGGATGTCTAGGTTGTATTATAGATTAGGATATCATCAAATAAAACTAAGACAAAATGACAGAGAAAAGGATGAAAGACATGATTCATGAGGCTTTGGAAAGTGGAGGGAGCATTACAAAAGACAAAAAGCATGACCAAAAACTCATAGTGGCCCTCATGATTTCTAAATGATGTCTTAGGAATGTCTACCTCGTTCATGCAGATCTGGTGGTAGACAGAATGAAGATCAAATTTAGTAAAGAACTGGGCACCACTTAATTCATCCAAGAGGTCATCAATGATAGGAATGGGAAATTTGTCTTTAATGGTGAGTTTATTGAGTGTGCGGAAGTCAGGACACATGTGCCAAGAACCTTATTTCTTAATGACCATGACCACAAGAGAATATTAGGGGAACGTACTAGGGCAGACAACACCTGCATTGACCAATTCCTGAACAATTTTCTCAATTTCATTTTTTTGGGAAAAGGGATGACGATAGGGATGGATATTGAGAGGAAGGCTTCCTTTGACAAGGGAAATTGAATGATCATGAATACAATGGGAAGGAGGGAGTCCCTGGGGAGTGGATAAAACCACTTGATGTTTAGAGAGGATGGATTGGAGGTTCTTCCACACAGATGGTGTCTCAATGGCTTGTACGGCATGGAGTTGGGAAATAATTCCATAATGACCTTTTTTTAGTAGCTTTTCCATGCGATGGGAACTCATGATATATGGGGAACCAACAATGATGCCTTGGAACTTATATTTTTGTCCCTCCTGGTCGAATTGCATGGTTAATTCCTTAAAATTCATGAGAATGGGAACCAAAGTCCTTATCCATTTTGCACCCAACACAATGTCACAACCGCCCATGTCGATAGAAAACATATGATATTTCAGGTGGTACTCACCAATTTAGAGACACACATTTTCACAACACCCTCCACATTTCATGGACCCACCATTGGAAATCATGATTTGAAAAATATTGACATCACGGATATAACAATTAGTTTCTTAGGAAATGTGTCGATGAATAAAATTATGGGTTCTTCCACTATCAAAAAGAATGATGACCTTGCTAGGTTTAATGTATCCAATTAGATCGAGGGTTTGGGGAGAAGAGAAGCCAGTGAGATAATTTAGGGAAATGACCGGTTTTACTTTGGGAGGGTCTAAGGGAGGGGTCATGTTAGTGGGTTCAGGTGAAACAGACACAAGGGGAGCCTCAACATCCTCTTCCAAAACATCCTTCGAGATGGACATAAAAAAAATTTGTTCCTTACACTTGTGCGCAACAAAATATTTGTCATCAAAATTAGAACAAATGCCTTTGAGTTGGCATTGAACCATTTCGGCCCTAGTCAATTTTTGGATCTTTAGTGGAGTAGGAGGAGTGGGAGTGATTGGTTTAGTGCGAGGAATAAAGGAGGGTTTTAAGTTTTGAGAAGAGATAACCTGTTGTTCTTCCTTAGCTCTTTTAGTAGCGTCCAACCAACTCTGAGGACGAGCCATGAGGATATGGGAATGAATACCATCCTTGAGGCCATTGATAAAACATTATCAGAAAAATGAATTAGACATGCCCTTTGTACAAAAAAGCCATTCTCTCAAAAGCGTCTATATAGTCTTCCATTGTTCCAGATTGTTTCAACTTTGTGAAACAACCTAAATGATTGGTGTCAGTGTCAAAGCATTCATAAATATATCCCACAAAGTGTGTCCAATCCACATACCCTTGGAGGGAATTTTTCTCCATTGCCACCATTGCTAACATTCTTGATCTAGATGGAGAAAACCATACAGGAGTTTGGCCAACTCATATGTAATTCCATACAAAGAGAAATAATGTTCCAGTGGGATATTAGCCATCAAATTTGATCACATACACATGAGGAAGGCGTAGGTCATGCTGAAAGTGATGGGGATGAAAATTTTGGGAATGAGAGGAAGTTTCACCTTCGGTTTGCAAAGGTGGCTCATGTGAGGGAAGATCTACAAGGATATGCAGCTTGGCACAGATCATCATAGTGACAGATTCAATATGGGTAACAAGGTCTTATTTGAGGTCTTTTTTGAGGTCCTCTATTTTGGCGGTGATGGAGGAATGCATGTTTTTATTGATGGTGGAAATATTGGCAGTGAGTTGTCTCATTTCTTGTTGGGTTTCTGTGAAATTATAGTGCAAGGCATTGAAGTGATATTCCAAGTCTTGGCTAGGAGTGTGGGCCATGATGAAGACGAAACATGAATATGAGCGGGTGGGACCACAGAAAAAATGGGTTATGGGTGAAGTGTATCACAATGACTAGGGCGACGAGTTGAATCCAATCGGGTAAATCCCAAATAAGGGTGTTGGAAGGGGGTCAGCTCCACGAGAAAAAAAAATTGTTGAAAAATGATAGGTATGACTACAATAAGAGAGAAGATCTAAAGAATACTCTGATCTAAAGAATATTGTAATGATGAAATGCCCAAATGTTTAACATGAAGAAATGTGTAGTAATTTCGCAACCCGAATGTAGGAGACATAGTTGAACGAAAATAGATCTTATCTGTTTGTTTTTGTTTCTGTCCCAAAGGTTAGGGTATTCAAGGGTTCTATAGACAAGAGTTTTCCCTATGCTATAGCTCTCTGATATAAGTGTGGGGTCCAATAGCAGTACTCGACCCAATATCTTAGAGCACTAACTAAGGAGGCTAGACCGTGCCCTTAGCCATACTACCCGACTACCCAGGTACTATAGAGTATCTTCTCGAGTGTTGTTCTCAGTGGCACTATAGCAGTCAAGGGATTGAACAATTTGTCTTTGGAGGGCTTCAGTATATCTAGGGTGATATGTATACATGTGTTGTCTGATGCGCTACCACTAAAACAGGTACCGATAGGGGTTACAAGGGTGGCCAACAAATGTGCACTTAAGTACCACTTGTATTTCCTACATGTATGAATCCCTGACCATGGGTTTATGCATGTAACGGTAGATATTTGTAGATTGAAGATGCTAGAATATGTCTCTACCTTGAAAAAAATTTAACCCACAATTTTATACCAAGGAAGGTGCTCTGATACCACTTGTAATATTCTCAACACACCCTAAAAAGTCTCTACCAATTTTTTACTTTTTGGGTACCACTTAATCTTTTGGTATTGTCAATTTCAGAACGATGTTGTTTTCGCTTATCATTATTTTCTGAAAATTCTCCTTGATTATTTAAAAATTTTCCTTGAACATGTCAAAACCATCATAAATTAAAGGGATTAACATTTGATTAAAGAATCAACCACTAAATCGTTTTACCCGATGCATCCAAAATTTGGCACCCAGAAGAATCAGAGATGAAAAAAAATCATCCTAGAAAACTAAGGACGTCGATCGCCAATTTTAGTCAGTGTCGGTAAAAGGGGAGTTGTTCTTTCGAGATAAGCATTGCACAAGAAATTTGTTGATGAATGATTTCATTCGGCATTGGAAAAATGCGAAAGGAAGTAGTCGTTTGCAGGGAAAGAAAGGAATCGTCGACGACTGATCCCGTAAAATCATTTTGGCATCAGCAAAATGTGAGTAGCTAAACCCGTAAGGAGCGTAAAACGTTTTCCAGACCACCAACTCTCGAAAATTTTCGGCTTCGGCGGTTTTTCTTTTTGTAAAAAATAAAAAAAGGTATCAACAAAAATCCTATAGCTCTGTGCCGATCTCCAGCTTCCCCATTCTAAAAATGACACGATGGGACACTTTAGCTCTAAGATACGCTAGATGCAATGCATTTAATAGATTGATTAATTCCAAGATCGCACATTAGTTTCTAATTCGTGTGCAAAGAAAAATGATCGTTTTAGCCTATAGATATAGTGCACATCCCTCCGTGCCTTTGTCGTCAACCTACGTAAAATTGATTATAGAAAATTGGTGGTAAATAGTTTTGAATTTCGTCCCATTACTTGCATTAACGACTTGATGCAATTGGTAAGTTCTCTCTCATTATATTATCCTGAATTATTATAAGCCAGAGCATCCTGCGTGCAAAAAAGTATGGAACATCCAGAGGAGCGAGACAAACGACCCAGAGAAGACAACCATGGTATAGTGAGTATTAAGCAACAGATTTTAGCAAGCATACAAGTATGTACCAGTCTGGTTTTTTTGTTTCCAGCTCACATGTAAATTAGGATCTAATATTACTCTGTATGTCGACCCTAATTGAATGATTTCGGTTGCAGGAACGATGCCTCTGAAGAAACCTACCACTAGGAAATATCCTAGAGCCCCAAAGCTACAAGAATCAGAAATTGGGGAGGGATCCTCCCCAACCGTTGCAAGGAAATTGGAATTCACTTCCAAGCCGGTGCCCATCATCAAGACAATCACCAAAGAAGCCTTCGCTCTACCCCTGGCCTTTGGGGACACAGAGGTGAAAATTGGGACCAAGACAATGTTCCCGCACTGGGAAGACCTATTCAAGAAAATCAAGCATAGAGAATTCCCAGAATATTCCCCACATAGCGATCTTGACACAAGGAAGCCAGACAATGAGGTCTCCGTCAACATCCACAAGGCTTACCTACACATGGTGGCAAGCAGGACTCTGGTTTTCCCTTGCATTGAACTTTTGAAATGGCTCATTGATCACATTGATGCACAAGTGTGTAATCAATGATGATAATGGTGAAATCGTGGGGGTTTTAATCCCACTAGAAGTCCAAAATTATTACAAGCTCAGGGACCCAGATGAATGTTTGAGCATGGTTTTTGTTGTGAATTTTTACCAGAAGCACGACACCAACAAAATCATGGCATCCTGGTGGAGAGAAGACAAAAAATTCACCAACTAAAAGTCTAGCTGGTACACAATGGCCAACCTCAGACAACCTTATATCTATCTAATGGATTTCCTTTGCCGGTTGCATGTAGAGAAAGATTGTTCTAGATTTTTGGAGGCATGGATTCCTTTGGCTTATACTGTCGCTATCTCCGGAACAACCTTCAACTAGGGTGCTATCATCTCCAAACATCTTAGCACCTGCATTCTATAGGCTCAACAACCGAAGGAAGGAGAAAATCACGCCTTATACATGGCGTCTTATCTATTGGATGTCGTCTCTGCAAGAAACGCCTTTGCTAGGATGAACCTGAGCTGGCGCACTTCCGAGCTCCCAGTCGATGTCTACTTCAACATTTTGTGGGAGAATAGGTATAAGAGATCCTACTCTCTCATTTGCGATCAATTTATTGCACCTATTCATTTTTTACTATTCAAGAAAGAGTGCCCAAGGCTCTTTGATGCGGCCAAAAAAGTTATATTGAAAGTTGGTCATTGGTACCTGGATGAGCGCAAAACCTACATTAGGGTTTTCAGTGCCACCAGAGCACTACATTTTCTACCTATATATGTCCCCAACCAACTGGTACTAGGGGAAATATGTTATCAAACTATCTTGCAGGACTACAATGCCACTTTGGTGAAGGATAAGAAGCGAGCATTCATCCCTTATGGGTTTCATATCGGCTTCTACTAGGTTAAAGACACTGTGCAGGCCAAGCAAGAGGGATTAATTCAATTGGAATTTCGGTTCCAAACATAACGTTTTTGCAATCATGACCCCAACGATCTAGTCTCGAAACATACATCACAAGTATCGTCATGTTGGCCTTATGCCCACAACCAGTTTGAGGATGAAATTTTCATTGAAAACGCTCAATACTGGGATGAGGTGGTGGCAAGAAGGGCCAACCCCAGAGTAATGAAGTTCAAGTTCATGAGTTGGGAAGAGAAAATGATGTCCTTGGAGCAAGTAGCATAAGAAATTCCCAGGGCTAGGGAATAAAGGGTAGCATTCAAATCGACCAAAATGATGGAAGCTCCCCAGGAAGCCCCTGTATAGAACTAGAATTTTCTTGGAACTCCGGGTTTGTTGGAAAGGGACGCTCTTGATCCAACATGCTCAACAAATGATGGATCTGGCATTGAATGATCCGACCCTCTTATCAAGTGTTCCAACCAGTAACCCAGAAGAGAGCCCAACAGGGGTAGGCAGCTCCGAGCTCACAGACCCAGGTAATGTCAATGGGTCAGATGACCCTAAATCTACATTTCCGCCAGCCAATTCACTAGCATTCGTGACGATTCAATCAGGGCCAAGACAAGCGTTGGTCGAAACAAGTGCGACTAACCCTTTGACTAAGTTCATAAATATATACAGTGATGATGAGAGCCTCGAAGCACCTCAAAAAACCTCTGTGCATGTAGAAGAAGAAAAGGGAGCCAAGGAAAACACACCTCTTGTTCTCGATTCTTAGAGTCAAGAGGACACATGAGAAGAAAAAGGAGTTGAAAACAACCTAGACATAGAAATGCCCAATGCATCGGAGACTCGAGTAGGTAGTCCCAAGGAAAAGTCAGAATTGGACGAGTCGGAAGAAAGGTCCTCGTAGAAGGATGTCAAAGATGCCACAAATAGTATACAATAAAGTATTGAGCTCCCTCCCAACACATCTATTCCACTTGATACTCAGGTCCCTGATAAACAATGGGAGGAGGCCGGGCCTTCGGAGAAAAATAAGGAGGTTCAAGAGTCTGATCTTGAACAAATATATACCACCAGTAGCCTGGGAAACACACTCACATGGGGCGACCAACAGATACCATAGATGTTAGACGAGCTAGTAGACATATATGCAATCTCATATGATCAAAAGAGGAAGGCCATCGTGCAAAGGACTGCTAAGAAGAGAAAGATTACCATGGACCATTCCATTTTGGTTACCACAAAAGAAAATTTGATCAACATAGCAGATGCGTGCACGTTTGAACTGATTGGCGTGGAAAGAGCCCTCTCTTATGCTACCCAAGATAGGGCCAGGAGGGATGAAAGAGAATTAGCTGATGTTCTGAAGGAACTGGAACACTTGCGCCATCTTGTTGAGTATTACAAAGGTGCCACACAGACTATGTCATATTTGAAGAGTGAGTTTTCAGGAATTTACAACGAGTAAAAGAAAGAAAGAAACTTGTTAAACGAAAACATAATTGAATTCTAGGAGGACACTCTCATGGCCCTCGCAGCATGCAAGGAGATGGAACAATGGCATGAAAGAGCGTTGCAAGTGGTGGAAATGCTCGAATACATTAAGGCAGTTCAACAAAGTCGAGAAAATGAAGAACATGACACTTAGCTGATAGGCAAGAGTAGCCTTGACCGCATGAAGAGATACGCAGAATACTAGACTAAGATGTCTTGGGACCCATATCGAGAGATCCAAGAACAATATGCCAAGTGCTAGAAGCACTGGGATAAAATTAATAAAGTAATGAAAGATATCAAGCTCCATGAGTTCGGCACCCCTAGTGAGTTTATCGACATAAGAGACGTTCTCAAGGTGTATGCCGAACAAGACTCCCTATGGACAGAAGAATGTGCAAAGGTAGCCGATGCGAGGTCGGGACAGGTGCAACAATTCACAAAACACTCGATTAGAGATAAAACCAAGTTGTAATAGCTAAGTTCCACCTTGGTAAAGTACCGAGCGCATGCAACAGATATCAGAGGGATATATGCGGCCCCAATGGAACAACGCAGATTCCCAGGGGCCCAAACTTGTGAAGAATTGTTCATCAATTGATCTGAATACGAAAGGAGTCATCCTTTCAAAGAAATATCCCAGGTAGACTAATCAAGAAACTGTTATGAGATAATGCCATGTGGCAACTTTTGTTTGGTTCAAACTGACTTAGCCGTTAAACTTCGGTTAAGCTTGATATTATAAATAAAGGCCTCGACCAATTAATAAAGGTCGATGGTTTTTTGTAAGAAATATTTTCTTTCTAGCTGTTAAGAATTATTTTGAAGTTGTTATGAATTTAGAAGTCCTTCTGGACCAAAGACGAACTATTTTCATCAGATGTATGTGATTGGAGTTGGTTAAGAATTACTTCCTTTCCTGTTCCATGAATGTTGCAGTAAATGAGTAACAACAATTAATTTTGTTGTCAAGTTCTCTGATGTAATGTTTTAATGTTTCTTGCTTTAAATGATGAAAGTAAATCATTGTGCTTCTATGTGATGAATGTCTTGGTAGATGAATTATTTTTCTTACCGTGACATTAATTATAGTTGTATTTCTTTCTCTGTGCTAAGTAGTTTACCTTAACTATGTGATGAATGTCTTGGTAGATGAATTATTTTTCTTATCGTGACATTGATTACAGTTGTATTTATTTCTCTATGCTAAGTAGTTTACCTAAGCTATGTGATTAATGTCTCGGTAGATGAATTATTTTGCTTACCCTGATCTTGATCATATATGTGTTTTCTTTATTTTAAGTAGCTTTCTCAGACAACAGTTGGATGCTCTTTCTGTTAAAGTATTATTACTAAGCCCATTTGGCATAGGATTATTGTCTGCATGTTCGAGTAGCGGGTTATCCCAAGCTTGACCCTTTCCCAATAGTTAAAACTCATGTCCTATCTTAGTCAAGTTGGTTTATACTGGCTTGCATCTCTTGTACCTTCCCCACCTAAGAGAAATTACTGAAAAAAATCTCTTAACTGAAGGAAGAACATTCACCAGTAAACACAAAAGCTCATCGATAATTTGGCCAGATTGTAAGATCTGGAGAACCATTCCACTCCAAACGTTGCAGAGTCTAACTGGGCCTCGGTGGCAGGTTTTGTTCCTACTGTTGAACTAGGGGATTTAATCCCCATCAACAGAATTGGTACTAGGAGGTTCTGAGAATCAGTGGTTGAATATGTAAGTTATATGATATTTCAAACAACCTATAGATTCGTAATAGCCCACATGCATGGCTAGTCATCCAACAGACAACCCACCTTTATCGAGTACTCCCAAAGCAGATAACTCACCCCACTCCTAGGAAGGACATATTCACCCTAAAATACCTTACGCCCTCCCTCATGAGGAACTGAATTAGTTCAAAAGGATTACCAGAGCCTACGCCTAGAAAATCGGCTCGTTTCCTTTCACCCCCATCCTCCCTCGAAGAAAACAACAAAGAAGAATAGTAGTCTGCACTCCCGACGAAGTTTTCATACACTCCCTCGAAGACTTAATAGACTTCGCAATCACTGAAATCCAAGAACCTCTTGACCTCATTCCCAAGATGTCAGTCGGCAACATCTCTGAACCTTACGATCTTTCAGAAGAGGAAGAGCCTGACTCTGACTTTGAAGAAATGAAAGAGAACAACGATCGAGAAGAAGAGAGGGAAGTTCCACTTCCAGACAACCAACCTTGGTTGGTCGAGGATGTCGTGGCCGTCCCTGGACGAGTACACAATCTCCCTCGACACTTGGAAAAGTTGCTCCCCAAGTATGATCCTGAAACCTCAGGATCACCCGAAGATCATATCAAGAAGTTCATACTCGCGATCACGCTTATGAACGTTCAACATGGAGACGTGGTATGCATACTTTTCTCCTACACGTTTGAGAACTTAGCTTCCACTTGGTATTTGAACTTGCTAGTAGGATCCATAACCAGCTGGACTAAGTTCCAAAAGGACTTCCTAGACAAATTTGCAGAAGAGACTACTACGAGAGCCCTGATGGTTGAGCTGTTCACAGCCACCATGACGCCAAAAGAGAGGGTCAAAGATTTCAATCAAAGATTCATGACTATTTTAAACAGATTCCAACCCACGATGAAGCCTACTCAGGAGTTGCAAATTGAGGTTTATGTCAATGCGCTTCCGGCTTCTATTTCTATGTTTGTAAAAAGAGCTGCCAAGCGAACCCTTGAGGAAAATTTTGAGGAGGCCAAGATGATAGAATTCTAGATGAAAGGATGTAAGGAAAGCCAAGCCTCTTTAGTAAAAAGGAAAAGTCATCTCGCACCCAGGAGAGGACTCCTTCTGACTAGGCCACCGAGGAAACTGGCTGAACAAACTCTTGACAAGGCTAATGCGAATATAGAGGATCTACAATGCATGGTTAATAAGTTATCAAATGAGATCGTAGACATGAAAATAAGCGCATGAGAGGGAAACCAAGGCCAAAATCCCTATAAACCTTTCTTTAAGAGAAACCAACCTTACAAAGAAATTGAACCTCCCCCAGGCAACTTAAACATTGACCTAGGGAATGTGGCATCTGATTCTTTCTGTACTTATCACCAGGAAAATCACTCCGAGAGGGAATGCCCCCAATGGGTTCATGCCATGAATTTGATGGCCAATCGCTTTTTGGATGGAGTCTCCCTAATTGAACAGTCGAGCAGTTCGGCCATGGATATTGTCAACCAGCAAGAAGTTGACCCACCACGAGACACTGCCATGTTGATATGGGATCCCAACTTAATATTGCCTTCGGACGATCTGTTTAAGTCTCAAGAACAACCCTTGGAAGTTTTAGTAATACAGACACGTAGCATAGGTCAACCCGGCTCGAGAGATATCGATATCACCTAGGCCTCGAAAGTTAAATTAACTCTCGATCGCCCAAAAACATCTCTCGCCCCCGGTAAAAAGCCTATAAGTATTCATACCCAGGAATCCCCTAAATTGGAGTACAACATAGTAGAAGATCTAAAGAAGCTAAAGGCTAATATATCAGTTATGGACATATGTAGGATTCCTCAGCAGAAAGACTTTCTGTTGCAAGCTTTGAGCTTAGTAGCAAACCCGATGACCGGCCAACCGTAAATACCTACACCAACGATAGGAAGGAAAGACCTTTCATCCCACCTTTCCTTTTAACATTTGAAGTCTTCAATAGGAATCTTCACAACTGTTTGGTGGATTCCGGGGCGTCTTCTAATATAATGCCCGTGGCCGTTTGTAATAAATTAAGCGTTGTCCCCCTCAAGAGTGATAAGCATGTGATACAGCTAGACTAGACCCAGGTTAAGGTCGTGGGAGAACTCAAAGATGTGATGATCAAGATAGCGATACTGATCCAGCGTCACATCCGTGAGCCAACATTCAGTCGACGGTCATCCACTAACGAACAAAAGGCGTTTGGCCTACGCTTTAATGCTCCATGTGATGTTTCGATGGCAATTTAAACTTACGAACGATATTTTCCCATTTGTCTTTGATTTAATTAAGAGTAGCAGTAAATAATAAATGACAGTTGGCATAAAAAAACGTTTTAATTTTTGTCTCTATTTAGAGGATATTATTTAGTTAATTTTGCCGATCAACCGTCGAAGTAAATAATAAAGAACAAAAATGATAAAAAAAGTTTTTAATTTTTTGTTATATCTATAGGATATTATTTAGTTAATTTTGTCTTTCTTGAATTTATGCATATTTAAGTTTAAAGGCGTATATCTTTTGGCAATGGGTAAGATTAATGATCTTTTAATTTAAAATTCTAATATGATGGTAAACAATTGAAAATGCTGGCATATTCTTAGTCGTCCTCCCAAATCAATGAATGCGATTTACTCTTTATAACTTCCTTGTATTTTTAAATGCATCAGTTAACCTTTTTATTTTTTAACATTTACCTAATCATTTTAAGAAATTACTGTAGCACCATATAATTGTCACATTTGGATTATTAACGGGCATTACTTCAACTTTCTCCTCAGCTGTCTGTGCGTCTCAGCTGGCCGACCCACAGAACATTTCATTTTCGAGATGGATATCTTTAGACGTTCTCAGCCGATACAATATTTAGTTAATTTTGTCTTTGTTGATTTTAGTGGTTAAGTATGTATATTTTTAAAGCTTCAAGGGTTTTTAAGAAGCTGAATCCATTTATATATTCAAAATTACAATTTAAATAATCAAAAGTTGTCATTTTCTCCAGATTTATATCACGAAAATATAAAAAATTTAAACAACCTTTCATAAAAATTAAGAAAAATAAATATGTTTAATCTAATTATATTTCATATAAAAATAAATAATTTTTAATGTGAAAATGGTTAATTGATAAATATATTTCCAAAAAAAATTCTAATCTAAAAATGAAATGATTAATTGTTAAATGTATTTTTTTGAAAAGGGAAAAACCAGTTAATCAACAAGAATTCACAACTAAAAAGTATGTACACTGTTAAAAACTTTTTCACTGATAAGTATCAGTATATGCAACCATCGGCACCATCGACAAATCATTTTATCTAAGAGTAAACCACAAGTGTCCATACAAACAAAAGCCTAAATTAAAAAACTTTACATTAATTACATTACTCTTTATTAATAATAAAGTAATTGGATATATATTATTAATTAAAAACTAGATACAATCAAACTTCATCATCCTCCTTTTCTATCAAACTTATCCCACTTATCAAACTTATCCCACTTGCCTAGAAAAGTAGTTAGATATGTATATTATTAATTAAAACAAGATAAAATCAAACTTCATCATCCTCATTTTCTATCTAACTTGTTTCAATATCAACAACAAATAAATTACAATAATTCTATTATTATTTATTAATAATAAAATAGTTAGATATATATATTATTAATTAATTAAAAACCAGATAAAATCAAACTTCACCATCCTCGTTTTCTATCTAACTTATCCCACTTCCCTAGAAAAGAAGGGGATTATATCCAACTTCCGGACGACGGATATTGTACTTCTGCGAGCAAATATTCTGTATTCATTGAAATGGCTTCGTTTTCATTGAAAATTGCTTATCTGATATGTTTTACATTTTTGTTTATAGCTGTGCTCTGTGAAGCAGGAAATATCAAAGATCACGTAGGAGGTAGCAATTTAATATTTTACAGATTAGGTTATCTAACGTTTTTTTTTATTTCCCAATTTTGTAAAATACTGATAGATATATTGAAGATGCAGGCAAAGGTCATTCATTGCGCGAGCCTCTGGGGCGTAAATATATCGAAGAGCATTCCCCTGCACCTGCCATTCTGCCGACGTCGACATATGCGAGATGCCTTGGCTGCTCATTTTCTTTTTGTTTGCCCAGTTACTGCTGCGGACAGTGCTCCACTTGGCTACTATGTAGTAGATGTCATTAGAAATTGTCCTTTCCTTTTCTATATCAGTATCTATAGCAGAGTGAGAATCCTGAAATAAAATGACAGTACAGTACTCTTTGAAGTCTCTCTCTCAATGAGGAAAAGTGGATAATTTTAGCTTACAAATTATTCTCGTTTAAAGTTGTCTCTCTGGTTTTGAATGCTCTCTGATTTAAAAAGATTGACGTTTAGTAATGGTTGTTTCGATGGCTATTGATGCATTCCATTCTCTTATGGAAGGCTTTGATGAAGACAAATGATGGGTATCTTTATGACATATCCTCTTCAGAGTATCAACTCTGTGATAACAATCACTTTTAAACCTGCTTTTGCTCCTATCTAATTTATCGATTTTTGGCTGGGTTGCAATTACCCATTTCATTATTTATCTCGTTCCTTTTTTCTTGGTCTTTCATAGGATTTGTATTATATGTAATAGGATATATACAGTTAGGGTTTTAAAATATGTTTTTTTAGTGTGTAGTTTAAAAGTTTTATGTTTTTATTTTATATTATCATTTGAATCTGACAAAGTTATTGTTAGCAAAACTGTAATTTTTCAAATTATGTTTCTGAATGTATAAATAGATTCCTTGTCCTAAAAAACACGAGGACATCTGAAATATATAAATTGAACTACTGAAATCTACAATTCCAATTATTTTCTTAAATTTCTGACAGATTTTTAAACAAAACCTGGTAAAAAATGTAGACTACATCTTTTTCCAGAACCATACTCATTAAATTTATTTTCAACGTATTCATTAGGTTTCTTTTCAACATATTTGATAGTCCTTTTTTCTTGAAATGTGCACTTCTTTCTACAGTGCTGACAAAATGAGAAGCAAAGAAGATAATACAGAGAAGACGAAATTGGAAAACAGGAATGAGTAGAGCGCAATTCATTAAACGAAAAAAGCTGAGCTAAATAAGCTTCAACAAATCAAGAAAACAAACAAACAATCGTACAACTGGTAGTGTACAATCACATACTGTTGAGGTTACATATATAATTAACACTCCCTCTTAAACTCAAGAGTTACAAACATGAGCACTGGTAATGCCCAAGTGTTGTCTCTAAAAATAAAAAAAACGGATTTTCCTAGTGGCTTTGTAAAAATATGTGTGAGCTGATATCTAGAGCCACAAAATTGAAGTGTTATGTCACCATTATTGACT
Organism: Picea engelmannii; assembly: GCA_009831015.1. Classification (NCBI taxonomy): domain Eukaryota; kingdom Viridiplantae; phylum Streptophyta; class Pinopsida; order Pinales; family Pinaceae; genus Picea; species Picea engelmannii. The sequence continues at coordinate 736,877 of ML779186.1, read as the reverse complement.
AGCTTGCTTATGAAGTAAAAACGAGTGTCAATATGCTTGAATTTCTTGTGAAACAGATGGTTTTTTGATAAAACAATTGTTGAGGTGTTGTCATGGAAGATAGGAGTTGTCTCATTTTCTCTATGTGACATATCATTCAATATTCTTCTCAGCCACACAACTTGATAGGAAGATGAGGTAGCAACAACATACTCTGCCTTTGTAGAAGATATTGAGACTATGGGTTGCTTCTTTGATGCCAAAGAAATCAGGTTCATGCCTAGGTGAAAAGCATGCCCTGAGGTGATTTTTCAGTCATCTAGGATGCCAACAAAATCACTGTTTTTTGTAACCTGAGAGATTATTATCATAAAACTGAGTGTACCATAAGCCAAAATTGAGAGTTCCAACAACATATCTCAGAACCCTTTTTGTTATCTTCCAGTGAGAATCTTTGGGGGATTCCATGAACCTGGAAACAAAGTTGGTTGCATACATGATACCAAGCCTAGTTGCTATAAGATACAAAAAAATGCCTACTAAGATTTTGTACAGGGTAGAATCCACTGTAGAGCCTTCATATTTCTTGCTCAATTTTGTGCCTAGGGGTATACGGGTTTTTGATGGATTGGAGTCTTCCATGAAAAATCTTTTGATGATGTTTGTTGCATACTTTTGTTGACACACAAAAATGTCTTTGGTTGATTGGTCAACCTCAATTCCCAAAAAATATTTCATTATGCCAATATCTGTCATCTCAAACTTAGATTGCATGGCATGTTTAAAATTGGTTAACTCAAGATTTTCAGTATATATTATGTCATCAACATATAGACATACGATCAGAATTTTACCTTGTTGATCAGTTTTGGTGTAGAGAATTGGATCATTTTGGCTTCTGTTGAAACCACTCTTGATCAGGTAAGTGTCAATTCTATTCTACCAAGCTTTTGGAGCTTTCTTTAAGCCATACAGGGATTTCTTCAACCGATGCACTTTGGTTGGTTGCTCTTTGACTTCAAATTCAGGTCGCTGATCCACATTGACCTCTTCTTCTAAGACACCATTTAGGAAATCTGACTTGACATCCATCTGGTATACTTTCCATTTGTGTTGAGCTATTATGGCTAAGAGAGTCTTTACAATGTTCAACCTTTCTACTGGAGAAAAAGTTTCACCATAATCAATACCTGGTTATTGTGAGAATCCGTTGGCAACAAGTCTCGCCTTATGTTTTTCAATATGCCCCTTTTCATTGAGTTTAGTTTTGTAATCCCACTTGACATCAATACTTTTCTTGTTTCTAGGAAGATCAACAAGATCCCATGTCTTGTTCTTCTCAATGGAGTCAATCTCTTGGTTCATGGATTGAACCCAATGTGGCTCTTTAGCTACCTATTTAAAAGATGTAGGTTGACATGACATTAATGAAAAGAGATTGTGATTCTCAAGATTACCCAACTATTGATGGATTTCTCTCAATCTTCGAGTTCTCTGATTTTGAAGTTCAGAGGATGAATCTCTACTTGAAGTAGAGTTGTCCTGAGGACTTTAAGGTTATCCTTGTATGTGCAATATTGGAAGAGCAAGTTGAGGTGTTTGATGTCCTGAATTTTCTACGTTTTTAGGAAATGAAAACAATGGATTTTGACTGTCTATTGGTCGATTTTCAAACTCGTTGCAAAACTGATTTTCAAGAAAATTTACATCTCTGTTGAGAATCAATTTCTTTGAGATTGGATTGTAGAGCCTATAGGATTTTTATGTTTCATTGTAGCCATTAAATATGCATTTCTCACTTCTATCATCCAGTTTCTTCCTTAACTTAGAAGGTATGTGAGCATATGAGCAAGAATTATCTTTGCCCCACTCCATGCTTCTTGAGGGACCTTCATCTTGAGACTGGTGGTTGGAGATCTATTGACGAGATAAACTAAGCATGCTACTACTTCAACCCAAAATAAATTTGGCATACATTTCTCTTTGAGAAGTCTTCTTTCCATGTTCATTATTGTCTGATTTTTCCTTTCATCCACTCCATTTTAGTGTGAAGTATACCTCGCTATAGTTTGCATGATGATGTCTTGTGATTTACAGAAATTTGAAAATTATTTGCAGCTATATTCTCCTCCTCCATCTGACCTAAGAAATTTTACAGATTTGCCACTTTGTTTTTCAGCTTCATCTTTGAATTCTTTAAATTTTGCAAAAGTTTCAGACTTGTGTCTGAGAAAATAGAACCAAATTTTCCAACTAAAGTCATCAATAAACGTTAGAAAATAAACGGTACCACCTATTGACATTGTTTGCATTGTTCCACATAGGTCAGTGTGAACCAACTCTAAGTGTTGTTTGGCTTAAGTGGAGGACTATGGAAAACTAGTTCTCTTATGTTTTCCAAGAATGCAAGACTCACATGGGGGATTTTTCTCTTTGAAAACAGGTAGTCCTTTGACCATGGAGGTCTTTTGTAGAAGGATTAGACTCTGAAAGGGTAAATCTCCAAATCATGTATGCCAAACCATAATTTCATTAGGGGTGCATATGATTGGATCAGATTTGCAGTTCTCAGGGCCAGGGGAAACATTCTATTCCTAGTGATGTGGATTTCAAAAATCAACTTTTTGCTGGGGTTTTTATCATATATCCTACATGATTATCCTTCAAAAAGTACCTTATAGCCATGTTCAATTAGTTGTCCTACACTTAACAAATTATGTGTCAGATCTGGAACACGATAGACATTGTTTATGTTTTTCTTTACATTTTGTTTTAGTAAGAATAGGTACAACTTCTTTTCCTTGAACTTTGACTAAAGAATCATTTCCAAGTGTAATATCAGATGAAATTGAAGAATTAATGCATGAGAGTAAATCTTTGTTACCTGTCATGTGATTGCTGCAACCATTGTCCAACAACCAAAGATCTTTATGTTTCTCTTCAGTCTTATGGCATGACATAAACATACCTTCTGAGGTTTCTCCTTCATGATTTGAGACACGTGCTTTGTCTGAGAATTTATCTTCTTCCTTCTTTCGACATTCAGATCCATAGTGCCCATAATTTTTGCAGTAATAACATTGTATGTTTGATTTATCATTTGATCTTCTCCCTCTACCTCTTTGAGGCTGGAAATTCTGATTCTAGTTCTATTGTCTGTGACCTTAGAAATTTTGATTCTGGTTCTTTTCTATGTGGCCTTCACTTGAGTGATGGTTACTTGGACTCCCCCCTCTTCTTGGGTGACTTATGCCTCTACCTCTATCTCTCCCTCTATTGAAGGAGAATTGAGTCTTGAAGGCATTGGATATGGACTCATCTTCTAGATGTAGTCTGGTCTCATGTGTCAATAGAGAACCCATTGATTCATCTATTGAAAATTTTGACAGATCCTTGGATTCAAGGATAGTTGTAACAACCATTTCAAATTTCTTTGGTAGACTTATGAGGAATTTCTCAACAATTCTTTGATCAAGGATGGCTTCACCAATCAATCTCATCTAGTTTACAATTCCCATGACTTTTGTCATTTAACTAATCAATGTTTTCATATTTTTCCATTTTTAAAGGTTCAAAGTGTGTCCTCAAGGTTTGCAGTTTAACTGTTTTGACCTTGTCATTTACTTGGTAAGCTGATTTAAGGATGTCACAGACCTATTTTGAAGTAAAAACGCCTGTGATTTTTGAGAAAATTGAGTCATCCATTGAATTTTGAATACCGATTTTTTTTTTATTCTTTTTGTTCCTCTGTGTTGCTTGAGCAATTCTCTGTTGATTGGTCTTGGCAACAAGGTCTTTTGGATCTGGTTCCACATATCCAAGATCCAATTGATCACAACACTCTTGTGCTTGCAAGAAGGATCTCATACTAAGAAACTAAAACTCATAATTCTTTCCAAGAAGAATCGGTCCTTGTGTAGGTCCAAAGTTGCTAGAGGTGGCCATTTTTGAAAAACAATTTAAGAGAAAAAAATTGTTAGAGATTTTTAGGCTTACTTGTTTCCCGTGCATAAAACTAGGTCCATGAAATCCTCTGTTGTGACTTTGGGTTGAGAAACATGGGGTTGACTCCTTTAACTTCAATCAGGCTGGTGTGACTACCCCTGTGAGATCTATGGAGTCAAAGTTCTAAGCTCTGTTCTTTAGCAATTGTAGGGTCTCTAATGGAGGAATCGAGCTTTCTGAGTTTACTCAAGAGCCAAAAAAAATTTTACAGTTCAACTTCTCATGTGACCGGGGACTGAGAACCAGGAGCTTTAGGCTTTAAGGATTTGGGTGTTAAGACGTGTGAAGGTATCGATTTCTCTGAATAGCCGAATGGCTGAATAACATAATTATTTCAAAGATCGACGATCCTTGTTGATTTTAGATCAACGATCGACAAATACTTCGGGACTTTGGGTGATATTTCTTTCTTACCTGCTGCCTACAAAGATCAACGGTCCTCGTTGATTTGAGATCAACAGTTCACAAATACTTTGGGAGTTCGGGCTTCAGATAACTTTCACTGCTTGCAATCAAAATACTCGCAAAGTGTCGAGGTGAAAAATTATCCATAGAAGTGTAGATCCAATGATCCTTAGGCCTCTACAAATGAATGATCAAGATCTTTCATAACTTCAACGTTTGGGAGTTCCCGAAAAAAATCTTCCAAAATTGTCATTTTCCAAAAATTTATATCACCAAAATATAAAAACTTTTAAACAACCCTTAATAAAAATAAAAAATAAATAAATATCAATAAATATCATCAATCTAATTATATTTCATATAAAAATAGATAATTTTTAATGTAAAAATGTTTAATTGATAAATGTATTTCCAAAAATATAAAAATAAATAAATTCTAATATGAAAATGAAATGATTAATTGTTACAATCAAAAGGTATGTGCAGTGAAAAAGTAAAATACTTTTCACTGATAAGTATCACGATATGCAACCATGGGTACCATGGACAACTCATTTTATTTAAGAGTAAACTACAAGCTTCAATACAAACAAAAACCTAAAATAAAAAAAATTACATTAATTACAATACTCTTTATTAATAATAAAGTAATTAGATATATATTATTAATTAAAAACCAAATACAATCAAACTTCATCATCCTCGTTTTCTATCTAACTTATCCCACTTGTATTACTATTAATAATAAAATAGTTAGATATGTACATTATTAAAAACAAGATAAAATAAAACTTCATCGTCCTCATTTTCTATCTAACTTGTTGAATATGAACAACAGACAGCACGCTAAATTAACAGAAATAAATTCCAATAATTATATTATTATTTATTAGTAATAAAGTAGTTAGATATATATTATTAATTAATTAAAAACCAGATAAAATCAAACTTCACCATCCTCGTTTTCTATCTAACTTATATCAACTTCCCTACAAAAGGAGGGGATTATATCCAACTTCCGGAAGCTATTACATGTTGAACACGACGGATATTGTACTTCTGCGAGAAAATATTGAAATGGCTTCGTTTTCATTGAAAATTGCTTCTGTGATATGTTTTACATTTTTGTTTATAGCTGTGCTGTGTGGAGAAGGAAATATCAAAGATCACGTAGGAGGTAGCAATTTAATATTTTACAGATTAGGTTATCTAACGGTTTTTTTTATTCTCCCAATTTTGTAAAACACTGATAAATATATTGAAGATGCAGGCAAAGGTCATTCATTGCACGAGCCCCTGGAGCGTAAATATATCGAAGAGCATTCCCCTGCACCTGCCATTCTGCCGACGTCGACATATGCGAGATGCCTTGGCTGCTCATTTTCTTTTTGTTTGCCCAGTTACTGCTGCGGAGAGTGCTCCACTTGGCTACTATGTAGTAGATGTCATTAGAAATTGTCCTTTCCTTTTCTATCAGGATCTATTGCAGAGTGAGAATACTGAAATAAAATCACTGTACAGTGCTCTTTGAAGTCTCTCTCTCATTGAGAAAAAGTGGACAGTTTTACCTTACAAATTATTCTCGTTTAAAATGGTTTCTCTGGTTTTGAATGCTCTCTGATTTAAAAAGATTGACGTTTAGTAATGGTTGTTTCGATGGCTATTATTGTGATTTGATGCATTCCATTCACTTATGGAAGGCTTTGATTAAGACAAATGATGGGTATCTTTAGACATATCATTTAGAAATATGAGAAACAATACACGGTGAGGCAACGCTCATAAACTATATTGAATGAAGACTGATTACATTATTATATAGGGAACTAACCTACTTAGACTGTTACAACAAACTCCAGATAACTAGACTCTTTTTACGCTACTGACTCTGTCAATTGACGCTTACAAGTGACTCTTACTCCATTATTTTCAAGTCTCCCCCTTAATGGAGAATTGATTGACTTCTACACTTAACATCTTCCTAAACAACTCAAACTTAATCTTTTCAAGAGGCTTAGTGAAAATATCAAAAACATTTTCACAAGTATTACAATACATAAGAGCTATTTCATTTGACTGCAACTTTTCTCTAACAAAATGAAACTGGGAATCAACATGCTTTGTCCTTGCATGAGAAATCGAATTATGCACAAGATTGATTGAACTTTGATTATCACATTTGATCATTGTAGGTTCCTTTTGTTCTTCTCCAACATCTTGAAGAAGTCTTCTCAACCAAACAACTTCACAAGTTGCTGCACAAAAGGATTTATATTCTGCTTTAGTAGAAGACCAAGATACAGTAGGCTACTTTTTATTGCTCCATGAAACAATCCCAGATCCAATGCCAAACGCATATCCAGTGGTTGATCTTCGATCATCTGGATTTCCATCCCAATTAGAATCTGAATAACCTGTCAACTCAACATTAGATGCGTCAATATATTTAATACCATAATCAAGTGTTCCTTTTAGATACATGAGTACCGCCTTTGCTGTATTCCAATGGCTTTCATGAAGTTTCGCCATAAATTGACTTAATACACTCACAAAATATGCAATAGCGGGTCTGGTTTTGGTGAGATAATTCAAACTACCCACCATTTGTCTATACATTGCGGCATTCACCTCCTTTGATCGATCATCACAAGAAAGTTTCACATTCTGCTGCATGGGAACAATAGAAGATTTACACTTATCCATTTTAAATCTGTTAAGTACTTCTCTAACATACTTACTCTGACAAACAAAATTTTGGCTTGCATTTCTCCAAACTTGAAGACCTAGGCAGTAATGTAACTCACCAAGTTCTTTCATTTCAAAAACTTGTGACAACTGCTCCTTGATTTCATCAATTAATTTATCTGCATTTCCTGTAATTATCAAATCATCAACATATAAGGAAATCAATACTATATACCCCTTCTCATCAAATTTGGTATACAGATTTGGATCACTTTTGCTCCTCATAAAACCCCGTTGAAGAAAGAAAGAGTCTATCTTCTCATACCATGACCTAGGTGCATGTTTTAGTCCATACAATGTTTTCTTTAACTTACACACTAATTGTTCTTTCCCTTGTTCCACAAACCCTTCAGGTTGAGTAAGGTAAACCTCTTCCTTTAACTCACCATTCAAAAATGTAGATTTAACATCTAATTGATGTAGCTTCCAATGATACTTTGTAGCTAAAGCAATTAACAATCTGATAGTATTCAATTTAGCTACTAGTGCAAATGCTTCAGCATAATCAATACCTTTTGTTTGTGAATACCCCTTTGCCACCAGTCTAGCCTTATATTTGTTTATACTACCATCTTATTTAAATTTGGTTTTGTATATCCATTTGCATCCAATGGGGATTTTATGTTTAGGCAATTTAGTCAATTCTCAAGTATTGTTTTTCATTATAGATTCATATTCTTCCTCCATTGCATTTACCCATTCATCATGTTCATTAGCTTCATCAAAACTCATGGGTTCTATGAAATTTGAAATGCTACTCATTAGGGCATAGTATTTATACCTCTCAGGGAGCCGAACTTGTTGTGAAGATATTCTCAACTGATTATCTTCCTCCCCACTTTGTGAAGATCTATCTTCACCTCTAGGTGAACTGTGACTGCTTGAATTGTCCATATCACTGAGTGCTTTTGGCTGCTGCTGATGTTGTTGCAGTTGTGGCTGCTGCTGTGGTGGTTGTTGCTGTGATGGTTGTTATTGCTCTTCTTTAACTCTTTCATCAAGAAGTCTATGTCATTCCTCATGACTGTTGTTGTCATGATTTCTTGCTTCTTTCTCATGGAAAAGTACATCTCTACGTGCAAATACTTTGTGAGTAGAAGGACCAAACTGTTTGTATGCTTTGAATTCAAAACAATAACCAATGAAAATACATTTAATGGCTTTAGCATCCAATTTTTTCCTATTCTCCTTTGAAATATGAGTAAAAGCCTTACATCCAAATACTTTCAACTTATGAACTATAGGTTTGGAGCCATACAAGGCTTCAAAAGGAGTAACATTATCAAGACAACTTGTTGGACTTATATTCTTTAAATAAACTGCATTATTTATGTCTTCATCCCAAAATGCATTTGAGAAATTCTTACCTTTCATCATACTGCATGCACACTCTACTAGAGTTCTGTTTTTCCTTTCAGTGACTCTGTTCTACTGTGGAGTGTGAGGTATTGTAAAATGTTGTACTATTCCATGATCTTTGTAATATTTGTTGAAGTCCCCTGATTTATACTCTCCCCCTTGATTTGAATGGAGGATTTTGATGGATTTTCATGTCTGCTTTTCCACCATGGTTCTGAATTCCTTAAAGTACTCAAAACCATCACTTTTTCTTCTAAGGAAGTAAACCCATGTGTATCTCATGCAATCATCGATAAATAACAGAAATTAAAATGCACCTCCTAAAGACCTAGTCTACATAGGCCTGCAAACATCAGTATGCACAAGATATAACACATCTCTATTTTTCCTATTAGGATTAGAGGGGGATTCATCTCTATGCATCTTTCCTAATGCACATCCATCACAAACAACATTCTCATTCTTTAACATGGGAATTCCTCCAACCATATTCTTTTTCTGTAATAACAATAAATCAGGATGATTGATTTGCCATACCTCTGATGCCAAAGAATCTCTATTGGCATAGTTGCAGAAGTCAATGCGTGATGTGCTTTGCTGGTAACATGAATTTTGTATAGGCCTCCTACTCTGAATCTCATTGCAATAGTTTGGAAATGGTCCAGTGGATTCTTCACTATGCAATAATTCTTGAAGAATTCAACCTTCAAGTTCTGATCTGTAATGGTGGACACAGAGATCAATTTTTTCTTTATCCCTGGCACATACACCACATTTCGAATGTGATGAACAATATCATTCGGTAATGTCACAAGAATGTCTCCATATCCCTTGATATGATGAGAGCGGTCATCTCCAAGATATATGCTGGCACCATTATGTGCTTCTTTAAAATTAGAATACCAGTTCTTATTACAAGTCATATGTATTGATGCTCCAGAATCCACAAACTAGGCATCAATATCATCTGTTTCAGTAGATAAAACAACGTTAGACACAAACAAACTAATATCCCATGAATTAAAATTCGAGTGTTCATCAAAATCATCAATAGGAATAAATAATCTGAGATCATGATTTGAATATTTTTTTGCATAATGACTTGAATGTGTTCTAGGTTTATTCCTAGCCTCATCACTCTTATTCTTATGACAATCTTTAACAATGTGTCCAAGTCAACCACAATAAAAGCAACTCTTTGAATCATTCCTGTTAGATTGCATACCTTGATTTGGCCTTGGAGATTGTCTACTCTACGATGAACTACCTCTTTTCCATGAACTTCCTCCTCTACCTCTTTCTCCTGATTCCCTCTTGCAAATCTCTTATTTGACCACAGTGCCAAATCTATATTCTGAGGCTTCAGATTCCTGCGCCTCTCTTCCTCTTGTAGCAAAATACATGCTAGTTCTTCAAATGTAGGAGGTTTCTTCCTTGTTGAGAGACTTGTTATGAACATCTGATAATTTGCTAGAATACCATTTAAGGTAATACTGACCAGATCAATGTTGGAAACAATTTCCCCTATATTTACTAGCTTGTCTTTCACCTCTTTAATATGACCCAAAAATGAACTAATAGATTCATTTCCATCCATCTTAATGCCTAGAAATTTATTTTTTAGGAACAAAATGTGATTTGTGTTGTTAGTTTCATACAATGCTTTAAGCGTTCTCCATGTTGCAACAGAAGTTGTAGCTTCTCTAATATGTGGAATTATGTTATCTTTAACATACATGCGCAACAATACCTTTGCCTTGTTTTAACGCTTCTCCCAATCTTGGGTCTATGCTGCTGTCGCACCTACAGCCGCATCAGGTTTCACTTCAGTTCCCTTTGCAATGTTTCAGACACCATAGCCCTCCATTAGGGTCTGCATCTTGAATTTCCAGTTAATGAAATTCGATCCATCTAACTTGTTAGCTTCGTTGAGGTAGGTCTTCGCCAGAGGATTCACCATCTTTGCTAATGGATTCTTGTATCACCAAGAATATCAAACTTTCATCAAGTGTTGAGCAGTTTGTGCCTCTGCCTTTGGATCCCCCAATCTGTTTCTACTCAGTTTTCTTAAAAGAAGTATAAGAAAACCTTAAAAAAAGGAAACCTTAACACCATTTTATATATAAAAAATAATATAATTTCTTAATTTTTTTTTTTGTTTTGTTTACTACACACATCCACCTTTAAGTAATAACTCCACCTCACTCACGAATGATAAAGGTTATACCACTTTAATAAAAAAATTATACCTTCACAAATAATCTCCTTTATATGAAGCATGCATGGATCTCTAACGCATGCATGTTGCATGGTTTCCTTTGAAGTTGAAGCTCATGCTTCGTGAAAACCTCCACGCTCACCACACCAAATCTTTCTCACGCACCAAATCCATGCTCAAAACTCACATAAATTTTTCAAATGGTGGATCGGCCTCACGCTCCAATTCAAACTGATGCAAATGGAGGTTGATGCTTATGCTTCCCACTTTCTCACGCAAAAAACACTCACAATTTTCTCATGGCCCTGTAGCTAATCTCACAATTCAATCTCACGTTCTAGTCTCATGCTGAACCCATGCGACCTCAAGAACCCACGGGGGAAAAAAATCCTTACACTATCCATGTGGCCTGTGTAGACACAAACGTTTCTACACCTCACGCTACCTTAGAGTGCGGGGAGTCCTTACCTCACGAGGTAGTTGGGTGCAAGAATATTTAAATATTTATGCACTGTAATACACAGTTGGACTGCAGAAATATGAAGTTTTCAAACGCGCGTGAACTTTGAGTAGTATGTCGATACACCCTTCAAGAGGAGGGACCTGCAGACTTCTAGAATTTGACACACCTCACTTCCGTGGCTCAGATACCAATTTAGAAATATGAGAAACAACACACGGTGAGGCAACGTTCACAAACTATATTGAATGAAGACTGATTACATCATTATATAGGAAATTAACCTACTTAGACGGTTACAACAAACTACATATAACTAGATTCTACTTACGCCACTGACTCTGTCAATGATGCTTAGAACTGGCTCTTACTCCATTATTTCCAAGTATATCCTCTTCAGATTATGGACTCTGTGATAACAATCACTTTTAAACCTGCTTTTTCTCCTATCTAATTTATCGTATTTTGGTTGGGTTGCAATTACCCATTTCATTAGTTATCTCATTCCTTTTTTCTTGGTATTCCTTGATTTTTTATTATATGTGATAGTATATCTACACTTAGGGTTCTAAAATATGTTTTTTAGGGTGTAGTTTAAATGGTTTATGTTTTTATTTTTTCTGACTACTATTAACAAAACTAATTTTGTATAGTGCTCAAATTGTGTTTTTGAATGTATAAATAGATTCTATGTCCTCAAAAACCTCGGGACATCTGAAATATATAAGTTGAACCACTAAAATCTACAATTCCAACTATTTTCTTAAATTTATGACCTATTTTTAAACAAGACCAAAAAAAAAATATGAGGTAAAACAAAAACCTCACCACATCTGAAATATATAAGTTGAACCACTGAAATCTACAATTCCAACTATTTTCTTAAAATTTTGACAGATTTTTAAACAAACCCAATAAAAAAAAATTGGTGTTGGCTAAACATTCTACCTTTTGGGTTTTTTGGCCGGATTCTGGTGATGTAAATTTGGACAAAATCGTCATTTTCAGTTGTTTAAATGAAAAACCCCTGGGGCACTCAAATTATACAAACTTAACCACTCGAATTTGTAGATCCAACCATTCATCACTCAGACAAAATCAAACTGAAAAAGTTGCCCTAAAACCTCCAAAAGGTAGAAGGTTTAGACCACTGTAAAAAAATTTGAGATAATGTATTTGGATAATGATGGATATGATGCGATATATTGTGAGAATGTAAATTTTATGAATGTTTACATATTATTGATGATGATGGATATGTTGCGACATATTGTGTAAATGAGAATCCTGTGAAGGTTTAAATGCTATTAGAGTGATGTTGGATATGATGCAATCTAATTTGTAAATGATAATTTTATGAATGGGCGTCGTTAATTGAATTATGGGATATTATGAGATCTATTTCTAACTTGAAAAATTTGATGTTAAAGTTGTTGGTATGCGGATACCGAATTGAAATTATGGTTGTATGCAATTACATGATGATAATGCATAGAAATGTATGAGTTTTGTGTTATAGACTAATCTGCAGGTTATGGGCTATGAAATAGCCAAGGGATAATGATGATGAAAGTGGATGTCATGACCACTAGCCGATAAAAATTATGGTATGAATCTTTGTATGTGAAATTATATTGGTTTGGATGCATTACTATGATATGTGGGCGAGTGCAGAATTTTAGGTGGTAAGACTACCCAAAACTGAATAGATGATGAAAAAACTCCCAACAACACGATGCCACTGTATATTCCATTGTAGGGTGTGGACCCTAGTCCTGTTAGGAGGGGTGGAGGTATTTCCCACCATGTATCCTCTGAAACCTGAAGTCATGGGAGGACGATGATAGCTCACGCTCCCCTAGACATGTGATGATGACTGTCAGTTGCCTGCTGGGGAAGCTTGGTCAAGATAGTGACACTTCCGCTTACGAGTTCTATTTGGAGTTAGGTCAATATAGTTAATGCTCCAAGATAGTCCAACAGAGGAAGGATAGAAATGGAAGATGGAAGTAAGTTAGGAAGGAAGGATGAGTAGAAATAGTTGAGAGTGTATGGAGATTTGTCTTATATTGGAACTTATTGTTTTCCCTTCTGAAAATAAAATGTATATATATATGAATATTCATAATTATGTAACTAAACTACAATTGTCTAAATAACATTGTTGAGCTAGATAATTGTAATTAAAGGATTTCACAAACATTTGATTGGTTTATTCTTTTATAAAATGAATAGTCTTGTTGAATGGATTGGATGCATATGGAAATTACTATAGAGATGATAGTTATTGATATTAGTACATGAACGAGACTTCTATGTACTAGATACACATGCATTTCTTGCACATGTACACTAGTATGAATGAGTTTCTGGCTTACTTACTAATAATGTCAGTTATTTGTTATGAATGTGTGAACCATGTTTCTTTTCCCTTGTATCATAAAATATTTTAAATTCGGGATGAAGTTTCCTAAAGGGTGGGTGTATGTAACAACCTTAGTTAAATAGTTTCTTAAGGTTATCGAGAATAGTTAATTAAATAATTAACTGTCCTAATGTGTATTAGTTAAGTAATGATTAATTATTAGTAATATTAATTAATTAATTAATGTTTAATATATGTTGATCAATTAATTAATTAACACATTTAATGATTGGGGTAAAGAATTAAATACTTAATAACTTTTAATTCATTATTATAAAACTGTACGTATGCAAGGGATGACGTATTGAATGGCGGGGGAGGATACGGTATTAAATGGAGGGATAAGGTGGGTGACATTAAAGGGGGTAGGATGCGGTGAATGGAGGGGATATGAGGGGGAGAGGCATTTGGAAAAAGGAATTTTTGAATTGGGGGAAATGAGAGCATTTTGAGAGTAGGGATTGCATTTTTTGTTGAGGATATTTTCTGGTTTGGAGTTTGGGTGAATTGTTACAGGGGTGCACCAGGTTTCTGGGATTTTTGGGCTTGGGGGCCAGGAATCCTCATGGAATCCTGGAGCTAGTGAGCCAGACAGGCTATGTTCCTAGCTGGCAGGGAGGAAGATTCGGTTTGGGGAAGAGTTTGGGCAGAGCAACAGAGAGGACAACTAGAGATCGGGGATTTAGCATTAGAAAGATGTATGTTTATTTATGTATTTTCATGAATATGTGGTGTTATGTGGTTGTTACATAAGCTTATATTCATGCTGTTAATAAATCTAATTTATGCTGAATAATAAATGATTATAAGTTATGATTAAATTGTATAGGATATCATTTGTTTTTATTCATTATTTTAGCTTGTGTTTTATAAGGCTCCGCGGGGACAGAGACCTTACAATAAGTGTTTTGTGCACAAACTGTGAAAGGCTTTGTGCCGTGGCCTAACTTGGGGAAGGAGGATCTGGCGAGGTGCGCACAGATCTCTTGTCCTATGCAAAGCCATTTCTGTAGTTGGGTACCTTTAAGGAGATTGAAAGAGACCAATAAATAAAAGAAGAGTTGGTGGACGTAGCCCCACACTGGGGTGAACCACATATATCCTATGTTATTGTTCTTTGTGTAGTGTCATTCATGGTTTTTATGTGTTTATGTGCTTAATATTTATTCCTGATAGATTGATTCCTTGATGCTTAGTGATTTACATATGAATGAGTGTTAGATATGATCTTATGCTATGTGCTAAATGATTAGATGTGCTTAAATCTTGGTTACTACTGCGTCGATCTACAATTAGGGTTAATCTATGATGTCAATAAGAATTAGAACTTTATGAATGTTATTGGCTAAGTGCTCTGTTAAGTATCGTGATCACAGACTCATTTCCTAGCTAGGTTGTAGACACTTGAGTCCTGCAACCAGCCCTGCATCTACCTCGGGTGAGACTGCATTTGCTTCGCATGTGTTGCCGAAAGGGCTAGTAGTTAGGTTTTTGTTGGTGTGTTGTTGAAGCATTGAACCCTGGGTCTTCCCCTATGCCAAAAAATGGTTCCATTGTCCAGACCTGAAACTGTGATTGCTAGAAACTAAAGAAAAGAGAAATCTTTTTGTGTAGATCTATTGTTGTAGTGCGTAGTATTCTACTTGACTTACGAAGCTCTATGCTAAGAGAAGGAATCTTGATCTAAAGAAAATAGGTAATATATTAAATCTTTGTGCTCTGAGAAAGGTAAGATAACTAGAATTTTTTTCTTCGAAAGTATGAATCTAGGTATGTTTGATAGATTTTGTCCTAGTCTGAAAACTAGGGCACAACTAGAAGAAGGAAGATTTGATCTGAATAAATTTGATAGAAATAATGAAAGATACATTATTCCTGTGCATAGAAAGAATTTTTGGACTAATAAGTGGATGCAGGACCCTAGAAATAATTTTCCCAGATTGCAGGTAAATCACTGTGATCCCAATG
Organism: Picea engelmannii; assembly: GCA_009831015.1. Taxonomy (NCBI): domain Eukaryota; kingdom Viridiplantae; phylum Streptophyta; class Pinopsida; order Pinales; family Pinaceae; genus Picea; species Picea engelmannii. The sequence goes on along the minus strand of ML779186.1, from coordinate 721,313 downwards.
CGCAATACATGAAAGGATGGGGATCGTTTAAGAGAAAGAGAGGATTGAGATTGTGTTATAACTATAGAATATCGAGACATCTTGCTAAGGAATGCTCTGTTATAGGTCCTATTTGTCTTTGTTGTAAATCTATTGATCATGAGGTTTTGGATTTCCCTAGAATGATTGCTAAAGTTGAAAAGATGAACTTGAGACAAGAGGAAGGTGAAGAAACTAAGGATATGTTAGAAAACAAGAAAGAATAAGAGACATATTATTACATATGAGAAACACTGAAGGATCACAAAGACATCAGTTTACCAGAGATCTTAAAAGAGAAGGAGTGCATAGAAACAATAATAGAAGACTTCGACATGGACTGTGTTTTGGATGATGAAACACAGGTGAATATCATGCTAGAAAGCACTTGGGAAAATTTTGGAAAACTTGCTATGATTCCTTCATTGGGAAGGATAGGATTGTTTAAAGGAAATATGATAAACCTATGTGGAAGAGTTACTAATGTACCTATGATTGCCCATGGAACATCGACTGAAGAAGAATTTGAAGTCATTAAGTTTGTGGAGAACATAGACCCTTTTGCACTTTTGTTAGGAAAGACTTGGATTGAGAAAGATCGGATCCGGAGGAAAGCAGAGGAAGAAGCTACATAATAGAAAAAACAATAATTAAGGGACTTCATAGCCAGAAAATAAAGCGACTAATACAAGAACAAGAGGATAATTTTACAAAAGAGGGGCTCCTCAATCCTTCCCTCCAACTCACATATCCTCATAAATTACATTGAATTACATTCAATGGCCATCTAGTCTGAATCAACCCTATATCCATCTTCCTGTCAGCCATTAATGAAGACACTACCTATTAGAATAAATTCACCTAATAAATTTACATGGGTTTGCCTTTCCCCGAGCCATCAAACATTTAATTACATTAAAATTTTTAAAATTAGGCTTAAAATTGAAAGGACTAGCACGTCCTCTTTGGGATCCGCTCCCTCCTATAGAGTGGATTTGTTGGCTTTATGGATCTTGAAGACATGGAGAGATGCTCTTGCATCACTTTTCAGTATTGTAGGAATTTCAGTATTTATTCCATGATATTCTTGGACTACCTCCTAGGAGAGAAATAAATTTCTCCATAGACTTGATACTTGGAGCATTACCTACTTAAAAGGATCCTTATAGGATGAATATCCTAGAGTTAAATGAACTAAAAATTCAATTGAAACAATTGATATATAAATAGTATATCCAACCAAGCGTGTCTCTGTGGGGGGTACTAGTACTTTTTGTTAGAAATAAATATGGGACATTACGTCTCTGTATTGATTATAGACAACTTACTAAATTGACTATTAAAAATAGATATCCATTACCTCATATAGATGATCTATTTGATTAAGTACGAGGAGATACAATATTTTCTAAGATCAATTTATGTTATGGTTATCATGAAGTTAGGATAAAGGATGGGGATATTTATAAAAAAAAAATTAGAACAAGGTATGAACATTATGAATTTTCCATAATACCTTTTGGGATGACTAATTCCCAAACCTCATTCATGTGCTTGGTGAACAATATTTTGAGTAAATGTATAGATAAACATGTGATCATATTTATAGATGATATACTCATCGATTCAATGTATGAAAAAGAGCATGAAGAGCATGTAAGAATAGTATTACAGATACTAAGAGAACATAAACTGTATGTAAAACTAAGTGTGAGATTTTTAAAGACCAAATTCAGTATCTGGAACATGTAATTTCCAAAGAAGGTATAGCAGTTGACCCGGATAAAATAAAGGCTATAATGAATTGGCCAGAACCCAAGGATGTTTCATACACAAGATCCTTTATGGTTATAATTGGATATTACCATAAGGTTATAGAAGGGTTTTCCAAGATTTTATATCCTATAACATTGTTTCAAAGGAAAGGAACTAAGTTCATCTGGTCTGAGAAATGTCGAGAGAGTTTTAACAAATTAAAACAACTCTTAACTATAACTCATATATTAAAATTGATAGACCTATATAAAGAATTTGTAGTATGTACATATGCATTCTACGAAGGGCTTGGAGGAGTGTTAATCCAAGAAAACCATGTAATAACTTATGAATCTCGTAAACTAAAGAAACATGAAGAAAATTGTGTAACACATGACTAGGAATTAGCTACAATTATACATGTATTATAAATGTGGTGGCATTATCTGGTAGGGAAAAAATTCTTATTATTGACAGATAACATTGCCTTAAAATATTTGTTTGATAAACATAATTTAAATGCTCGTCAAGCAAGCTGGGTATCCTTCTTAAGCGAGTATGATTTTGAGATAAACACATTAATGGAAAGGAAAATAAAGTGGTAGATTCATTCAGTAGACATGCAAGCTTGATCTATACATTTACTAGAAGTAACTATGAAACAAATTTAGAAGAAAGGGTAAGGTTAGCAGCTGAAAAAGACCCCAAATATCAAAATATTAAGTAAAAAATTCTTGATAATTCATTAGGAGAAGAAGAACAAGATTTTAGATTCTCAAAAAATAGAATGTTAATGTATAAAAATAGATTATATGTACCATAATCTATTGAAATTAAGTTATTAATTTTAGATGAGTTGCATAAGAAACCATATTTTGGACACCAAGGTTTCCAGAAATTAATAACTATGTTAAGAGAGTACTTCTATTGGCCAAATATTAAAGGACAAACAATAAAATATCTAGCTAGATGCTTAGAGTGTCAACAAGTTAAGGTTGAATACCATCATACAGCTAGATTACTATATCCTTTACCTATTCCTAAATGGAAGTGGGAAATAATAAGTATGGATTTTATTACTAAATTTCCTAGAAGTAGTAAACAAAATGACTCAATTATGGTTGTGGTTGATAAATTAAGTAAAACAACACACTTCATCCATGTGAAATCAACCTACAAATCTATTAATATATTGGAAATATTTAGGTTACATGGAATTCCTGAAGTTATAATATCTGATAGAGATGTTAAGTTTACAAGAAATTTTTGGAAGGATTTATTTAAAGGATTATATACCCAATTGAACTTCAGTATTGCTTATCATCCGAAAATGGATGGGAAAACTGAAAGAACTAATCAGATTCTTGAAGACATGCTTAGAATGTATGCTATGGATATACTTGGTAAATGAGAAGAATATTTGTACTTACTTGAGTTTTATTATAATAATCATTATCAAGTTTCAACAAAGCTTAGTCCTTTTGAAATTTTATATGGCAAAAAATGTACTACAATTGTTTCATGGAGTAATCTTGTTAATTGATTGATTATAGGACTATATATGTTAAAAGGCATAGAACTAATAGTGCAATAGGTACAACAGAATGTGAAAGTAGCTCAAGACATGCAAAAGAGTTATGTTGATGCAAAAAGAACTCTAAGAGGGTTCAATGTTGGAGATCATGTGTATATTAGAGTTAAACCTAAAAAGATTTCTTTACGACTAGGAAGGTACACAAAGTTAGCACTTAGATATTATGGTCCATTCGAGGTACTTGCTCGAATAGGACCAATATATGATCAACTTGTGTTTTCAACTACGATAAAAATACATGATGTGTTTCATGTTTCATTACTGAAAAAGTATATACATAACTCTACTCAAGTTGCTGATTCGAAAATGATATAGGTTTAACCTATGGTCGAGTTCCCAATAGATCTAGATCGTATTCTAGACAAAAGAGATCTTGCACTCGGGAATCAATCCATAGGATAGGTAAAGGTGCAATGGAAGCACCTAAGTCCAGAAGAGGTTACTTGGGAAATGGAAAGTAATATGTGGGAAGCATATCCATTTGTGTTCCAGAATGGTGCTAATGGAAACTAGTTAACACCGAGCATGGTGTTAAGTTTTAAGGGAGGGTGTATGCAAGACCCCATGACTTGAAAACTTTGACATTTATTATTATCATTTTTATTTTAGAATTTTAATTATTTTCCAAAATACAATTTTTCCGATTGATCAAATATGAATTGTAAAACCTTATTATTTTATGAAAATAAACACATGTGGAAAAAGGGGCACCCTATTGAAGAAGTTGTTAAAGAGGGAGTTAGGAATCCAAAGGGCTTGGCCAAGTGGCAATAGAATAAGGCAAGTTGTGGAGTTAAATCAAATTCAAAAAGAGACATTCCATATTTGTAGGAGAATTTGTGAACATGTGTAGAATTGAATTTGATAGGTGGTCAGTGAGCAAGAGGCTCAAGACAAGTGTCACAAGTCCTAGGAAAAATAAATAAAATTCATGAAAAGGGAAGGGACGCCATTCCTAGGGTGTGAGCTGATAGCTCGAAGAGGCTACGCACTAAACTTACTTGACACAATGATCTTATAATATTACAACACAAGATGGTACTCAGAATTCTACAAGAGACCCCGTATACAACCCCTTGGATTCTGAGCTCAGTTCGACGGTGACAAAGGTTGACAGAGACTCTAGTCTATGGTTGGGAGGAAGATAGTCTTCAATGTGTGGTTTCCCCAAGTTCTAGGTTTTACTTATTTATTATGAATATGATGATTTGAATGTTTACTGTGTATTATTGTGCATTATTATGACAAACATTATTGGTTATGAAGTCTTTTAAACCATGAATAAATTGTAACAATATTAGATTTAAGTAATTTCTATGAGAAAATAGATGCATATCATAGTTTCATGCATAAATACTATTTAAATAAAAATAATAGTTATTCATACCCTAGATCTACAAGCATAACCATATTACCAGTCGAAAACCAATAAAAATCATGAGTAAGATATACTTACTAAAACAAAAGTGGTATTCGAATAGGAAACTTGTATTGAAGATACCGAGTTTAAAAAAATACACTATGTATATTTTCAAAGGGAATCGTTACCAATTAAACAAAGTTTAACAAGTAATGTATGTGTATACTCAGAAGCGAAATCGTTAAAAAAAAAAACAATTTTTAACAAGATACAATGTGTATATTTCAAAAGGGAATCATTACAAATTAAATAGATTTTAACAAGGTACAAGTAATGACTGTGTATATTCGAAAGTGAATCATTACAATTAAACAAATTTTAACAAGATACAAAGTAATGACTATTTATTTCCAGAAAAGGAGTCAATACTAAGTAAATAGATTACATAAAATTACATAACTATAAAATGTGTAATCAATAGTCCTAAGCCACCGGAATTTTAGGAATAAATATATACAAAAATGATCGGTCGACTAGCTTGACAAAATGTATAAAAAGACCAATCACATATTGTGATACCAGACATGAAATCTAATTAAGTAATGGAACTTGAATACCTTTCCAAGCAAGGGTATTTCCTCGACACCTACATAATAGAAAGAAACAAGTTAGAATGTTGTATGAGTTTATTTAGTCAAACAAAAGCTACATACACAAACATAGATGAACTTACCATGCATGTACAAAATACCATTGTAGCTCTTTCCATTTCCTTTTAACTGCATCCGTGTGTTGAGGGTTGTCAGATAGTTGATGGGTACCCCTCGCAACAATAAGCAAGGCCCATCATTAGTTAAATACCCAAGAATAAGTTTAACATAGATGTAAATCATGGAGTATTGACGTAGACCCCCTACCTCAGCAGGGTCCACTGACCTCCCGGTCTCTGGATCATTCCAAATTCTGAGCTGAAATGGCTCTTTGGGCTCCTCCTAGAACCCTTTGAACAAATCCATAGGTCCCTTTGATTCCCTTGGCATATGCCTGGAGAAATTATGCGCGCGCACCGCCTTTTCAGTGCTCTTCTCTGTTCTAAACAACACACCTTCCGTGTTTCATGGTTTCGGGACTCCCTCATGCGAGCTCTCCCAAGCTCCTTGTCCTTCAAATTTTTGAAACCCGAAAAAGGGCTTAACAGCCTTTGACTTCTCCCTTAGCCTCCGAATGCTTTCGAGTTTTCACGTTTCGCGATTTTGCGAGTTGGGACTCCCTGTCTCCCGACTCCTAGCCTTCCGAACACCCAGTTCCCAGAATGCCGAAAAGGGCTTGATGTTGAAGTAGTACTGGCTTTCATGATTTGAGGAATCACAATGCAAGCATTCCCTTGTTCTTTGTCTTTCGAATCCTTGGTTGCCGAAATGACGAAATGTCAACACTCGGGTCCCGAAATGTTGAATTACTACCCCTTGAGAGAACCTTTCGGTGTTTTCCATGGACCTTGACCACTCACCACATGTCCCCTTGATGAATAGTCCTGATTCTTTCAGGACTTGATGAGTCCTCTTCCCTCCGCTGTTACAAGGATTTAACCCCTCACACCTCCTTCCGGATCCGACGACTATCGGTCCTTGGTGCTAGATATGATGGCCCAGATCCTTTTTCCTGTGCACTTCCTAGGGATTAAACCCCATGCACCTTCTTTCAGATCCAATGGCTATCGGCCCTCTGTGTTAGATCTGACAGCCCATATCTAATATTTTGCGTGTCTCCCAGGGACTAAACCCCATACACGTATCCCTGATCCAACGACTCTCAGTCCACCGCATTCTAGATCCAACGGCTGGCACGATTTTGCGAACTGGGAGTTCATGATGCAGTGACTTCAAAATCCCTTTTCGCCTCTACTTCGATCCCCGAAATGTTGAAATGCCAAAATGGGCTCAACGACTTATGTTTCTTCTCAAGGACTTCTGGCCAATGATTTGTCACCCTCCTTTTGTTGTCTAGATGTAACTTCGACGGTCCAGATCTCGTCTCTTCAGTTGATCTAACGACATTTGTGCTCTACCTTGCGCATGCCCTTCTTCCTGTCCCTTGGAAGATTTCTTTCTCCAAAAGGCCTCAGTCTTTGTCTCTATTGCGAAGCCTATAACTTTGGATCCTGCCTATATTCTAAGAGGAGTTCCTCCTCCTGAGCTTCATTTCTTTGAACCTCAAAGGTTCCTTCGAACTTTTCAACCTCTTGCAGGACCTTTGCACGAAATGATGCTATCTTTTCTGAGATTATCTGTGGCTCTGACCTCAAAATGTCTCCATCCCTTTCTCTCCTTGAAGGGATGTAATTTTCCTCTGGCAACTTCTTACTCAAGCACGCTTTGCTGAGCCTGGAGGGTGTTCAGTAACCCTGTGAGTGTCTCCTCCTGCGACACTTCTCTTCTCTATGAACTCAAACAAGAGTTCCTTCTATGCACACTTGCACCAACTCAATGCCCACCTGACAGAGTTCTCCAGAATCCTCAGTGACTTTGTCTTCTCACAGAACTCGAAATAAAGTTCCCCTCAATGCATCCTGTGCATTTTCTCAATGCCCTCCTCGCAGAGCCTTTATAGAATTCTCAACAATTCTGCTTCTCGTCTCTGTGCTCTCCTCTGCACAGTTTCTCCTTCAAGGTGTTCAACAACCTTGAGGCTTCCTCTTTGAGTTAATGACTTCAGCTAGCATGCTCTCCTGGCACGTCTTTGTCTAAAATTCCACAGAATTAAGAAGTGCACTCTTGCACTAGTTTTCAGAGACCGCAGTACTCTATCATGCACTCTTGCATGTAACCAGAAAGAATCCAAACCTAAAATCAAAGAAATCTTAGATAGGAAAATCTATCTATCCCTACAAATGCACATTTAACATACATCTACATCATATCATCAACACATAAAGAAATTCATTCATGAACTCGCAAACACATGAACAACAACATGCAAGAAAAACTGCTCTATTTGTATTAATCAAGAATGCCTGATTACAATGTGTTCAAGCTCGGACTGCAACAGATTCTCAGCTCTCCTCTCCTATCCAACCTATTCTCTTCTCTACTCTTTCTCCTTACTCTTCTAACAAGATACAAATAGGGGCTCCTCGAGCTCTTCCCTCCATCTCACCAACCCTCATTAATTTACATTCAATTACATTGAATGGTTGTCTAGTCTGAATCGGATCTAGATCTTAGCCTTACAACCATTTAAGTCAAACTTTATCTAACACCTGCACACATGCATGGCTTTTGTCTCTACCAACCATACAACATTTAATACAATTTTCCAATATTTGAAAAAATGCAAGGGTTGCGCCTCTCTCCTTCCATTGAATGCGCGCTTGATGTGCGGGCTAGTTGGTGCGTAGCTGGCTTGGAGTGATGCTCTTGCATCAAGTATGTACAGAATATAAGCAAAAGAACATTACTATTCTCTATGTGAACACCGCACCTATGCAAATATTTTAACTAAAGTCCTAACTAAGTTTAGGATGAATAAAAGGATGTGAAAGGTTTTAATCATAGACTAGAAACGAGAGAAATTAAAAAAAAGGAATGAAAAACCCTACACTAAATCCTGTTACGATAAATTCAGACCAAAAAGTTTATAAAATTACTAGGTTCAAACGATAAGTCCCTGAGGTCCAAGGAAAAAATCCTTGAACTGTAGACTAACCGAAAGTGAGACCTACCGCGACCAAAAATATAATTTTACAGTCACTAAATTGTATAGTAGATATATATAGAAACAATAATTTCTATAAGGAAAACAATAAAAAGATATATTAAACCTAACTGATGGAATACTGTTTGAATCCCACTATAAAATATCATCCCAAATAAAATTTCTTAGTTAATAAGATACAAACACTATTTTATAGGAAGCCAGAAAGAGTAAAGGAGGTTTTGTAAAATCTTACCAGTTAAAGGAACCAACCTTGAAGTTGATAGAAAGACTAACCGCAAGCCAAGGAAGCTATGAATGCCCCAATATCTTGCCAATAATTCCACAGTGGACGGATATGATATTGGGACAATCAAACATTCAACATTGTAACTCGAGAGGGTCTAGTAAAAATTTCAAACCTCTCGAAATTATCTCAAGATGAACACAAACTTGAGGAAACAAAAGTGAAAAGTGCGAAATTATCCAAGTTCAGGAGAGGTCGGGACGTTTAAATGATCCAAAAAGAAAAACCTAATACATTTAGGCATAATAACTCTACATGTATACAATTCTTAGGACAACTGTCGATTAAAACTCCTTGAAATGGGATCCCTAAAGGTGGCGCATGAAGGATCACTACATGGTAAGCGCTCCATAGGACACACTATTTAACGAGGAAACGTTGGGAAGGATTTTAATTAATGATCGGTATTATAACATGAGTTAAACCCTGGTAAAACCCCCGAATAAATCCTTAAGTATGAGTTGTCTTTTCGTATGAAAAATGTTATACATTTGGACGTTATACATTGAAACTTGTTTTAAATACATTGAATGATATACAATGAAACCCATATAATATATGAAACCCATTGTATATATGAGCTACCTTAACACAATACAAAACCATGTACATTATATGGTATGTAATGATTAACGAGGAAATGTTATAGTGTTGAATGGAGAATATATAGCCATAGGGGGGGCCTATAACAAACCAATAAACCATTTTGTGAATATTATACATGGTGTTGATCATGACGTAAATAGCAACGAACATATAGATTATGAAACCTAGTATTTAAATACCCAGTCTTAGTGGAATAAGACTTAGGTTAGCCTTTATAGGCATGGTGTAAAAATAAGGACGATATGGTTAAGTATCAGATTGTTCAACTAATTATATTATACGATACTGTAATAAGTTATGATAAGATATAAGGAATTTATGTGTAAGTATTTAGTCTCTATGGGTTTCTCATTATAATAAAATGATGAAAGAATAGTGAGACTACCATATGATAAGGGAAAACAAAGAAAAACATAAGGTAGGAATAAAATAAGTTAATAGACTTATTTGCGACAATTATGATGATGAAAAATCCTTAGAATAATATGGTTGAATATATATATATATATATATATATATATATATATATATATATATATATATATATATATATATATATAATATATATATATATATATTTGGAATGGAATTTAAAGTGTGTGACAACATTATTGAGCATGCTCCTTACTCTCTCTAGAAGAGTCCTATTCATTTGTTCAATAACACCATTTTGTTGAAGAGTATAAACCGTGGTCTTCTATATTTCGATCCCATCTTACTTGCAATAGTTTTCCAATTCCATAGATGTAAAATCACCTCCATTATTTGTTCTTAAACACTTGATTGACCTGTCAATGCTCTTTTCAACCAAATCTTTGAATTTCATAAAAGTATTAAATACATCAACATTTATTTTAAGTAAATAGACCCAAACCTTTCTAAAGTAATCATCTATAAATGTCACAAAATATGACGATCGTCCAAAATAATTTTTAGGGGATGGTCCCCAAACATATGAATGAATGTAATCAAGGATAAATTTTCTTATGTCTTCTTGTTTTAAAATTTTGTCTACACTATTTTCTAAAAACACAATACTTGTAGAAATTCAAAGTTAGAAACTTTAAACTAGGAAGTGACTTATGATCAATGAGTACCTTAAGCCCTTTCTCTCTCATATGACCCAAACGATGATGCCATAAATGAACAGAGTCACTTGCACCTTCAGATGCTACCATTTCTTGATTTATTTATATCCTTCCTTCAAGCTGATAAATATTCCCGATCCTCTTTTCCTTCATGACTACGAAGATTCCTTTGGACACCTTCAGTACTCCACCTTGAGTTGTACACTTGTAACAAGTAGAATATAGAACTCCCAAATATATCAAATTATTTCTAAGTTTCGGTACGTGTCTCACATATGTTAGTGTTCTTATAGTACCATCATGCATTTTAATCCAGACACTCCGAAGCCCAACAATTTTACAAGAAACACCATTTTCCATAAAAACAACACCATCATCAATAGATTAGTTGAGAATCAGTTTCTATGAAGACACATGTGGCTGGATGCACCAGAATATGAAAACTGACGTTGATATGAAACATCATAAGTAGACAATACCTCATCAACTATACCTAAACCAAAACTTGAACTTGTTTCATCTAAATTGTCTTCCTTTTCTTCTTTTGTGGAGCCCTATTTGGATGCATACTTTATGTTCCAAAAATCCTTCTTGATATGCCCATTTTTTCCACAGAACCAACGTTTCTTCTTAATCTTCTTACCTTTTGACTTAGACCTTGATGTAAATCTCTCATTTTTCCCTCTTTCTGTAGATCGACCTTTGAGCACCATTTCTTATGATGTTGAGGTTTGTTTACTGAATCTTCTCTTGATCTCCTCAGACAACAAAAATCTCACAACAATATCATATTCAATGGAATATGTTGTACTAAACCACATAGATGTGACCATATGATCCCAAGACTCAGGAAGCGAACATAGTAGTGTAACTTCCTTTTCCTCATCTTCATAATTTACTTCCATACTAGATAATTGACAAATCAGAGTATTGAAAACATTGAAGTGATCAACAATTTTTGTACCTTCTTTCATCTGTAAGTTGTACAACTTCCTCTTCAATAATATTTTGTTCGTCAAGGACTTTTTCATATACAAACTCTCGAGCCTTTTCCATAAACCTTTTGTTATCTCCTCTCGAGCGATCTTAAACAACACTTCTTCTATGATCCAGGTGGATATCGGTGGCCACCCACCTTTTCTGACTGGCTCAAAACAATTTTCTGGCAATTTTGGCAATTTACTATTTTTAGCAGGTTTTAACTTCTGGGGCCATTTTGAGGGCCTAAATGAAGGTTTTTTGAGATCGAGGTTCTCAATGATAGTTGAAGGAATAATTGATCCCCCAAAATGAATCTACTCGACGATACCTTTCCAACGAGCTATCACACGCCTAAAACAGAGATCGTATGCAAAAGTTACGACCTCGGGAAGTTGATGTACTAACTTACCCAAACGGGGCCCACATGACTTTTGGCGCTTCATCTCCTAGGGTTAGGTTTTTGGATGCCTATGAATTTTTGCATTCTAGTCTATTGTAAAAAGGCCTCTAGAGCCTCATTGTAATCATCTTCTCACGGATGCGAGTAGCAGCCACATCTCTTCTCAGAGAGAAGCTACCAGCGCCCTAGCTAGTTTATTTCCATTCTGTCTGTAAGCATATTTAAGTCATTTGTTATTAATGAAATGAAGTCTTATTTCCGCTGCATCTTTGCGTTTATGTGTATTTATGTATTTCATTGTGTTCCTACATAAATCCAGATCATTCTACCAGACACAAATGAATGGTACTCAGGGCTCTTGCATTCAAATCTTCCCAATCCTCATTTGTCATGCTTGTTGGTTTCTTTGAATTTCCTTCCAAAGTTTTTTGCAACCCTTGTTGAAAAAGCATATATCGCATATTGAGCTTCCATAGCTCAAAGTTATTCTTTCCATTGAATTTATCCACCTCAAACTTAGAACTATGCACTTTGTCCATTAGCTGAAAACTCCAAAACCATTGTTTATAAAACTGATCTTTTTAAAAAAACTATGGAGGAAAAATATTATATCTTGAATATGTATTAACTTCCACGAGTATATCTCCTATCGTAAAGCACAATCAACGATGAAGTTTGGTTATTGTACCACCCTATAAGTGTGAGGAACACATGTTTATCACCTTTATCGTGACTCCTGCACATTGTAATAAGCGATGAACCCCTGGGAAGCGATGATCTCGCTTCATGTACATTCTTATATGCGATAAGCAATAAATTATCACCTCTGCAACAAATCTGATGTCCTTCCTTCTCTGCTTCAATGAAAAACAAATTCCTTTTTATTATTTATTCTCTTTGAGCTATGATATCACTTGTTATGCAGAAGAAGTAAAACATCGCAAAAAACAGATCATAAACAAGCAATAAACTGAGAACAACAATCTCACAATTGACACAGTGATTTATGTGGAAACCCAATACGGGAAAAAACCACGGGGAAATGATAATTGATATTTTTAGTATTCAAGGGAGAATTACAATATCTAATTAGAGGCATATAACCATCCTTTCCTCATAGACTGCAATTAACAGTCTTACATCTTTCTCACACAATCCTCACCTCTATGGGTATGATTGTATATATAACATCTTTCAAATAGTTAGAAAAACTAGTTATAATAAGATCTAACAATTACACAAATTGTTCACTGAAGGGTGCATGCATGCACATTCTAAATTTGGCTGGTGTGCATGTGCATGCTACTACATAGGAAATTAGTTGACACTTTTCCAACACTTCCTTGGACAATGATTTTCTTTGGGCCTTGGTCCTGGAACGTAAGGTGGTACCTCGACTTATTTCTCATCAAGCTTGAGCCTAACCATCCACTCCTATTAATTTTCCTACTCTTCCATCAGTTGGACCACAATCCTTACCCGCTTCATCTCGTAATGCACCCTGGTGTTCTTTCCATAAGACCAATTTGCACTCTTTTTCCAACTGTCGTGCACATAAGAATCCATGCACCAACAAAACTTTGTTTGTTGAGATTGTTCCAACTAAATCCTCCACAAATACTAAATGGTTTCCCTTGATAACCCTATTGAAGTATATCCATCCCTCATTTTAATGACAACCAATGAACCAGACACATCTACTATTCCTCTCTTCACCCATAATTGCCAGATCAAACATGAATTGGCCACCCTCACTATGGACAATGGTAGACAAAAGAACCTTGTCTCATGGGACTTGGTACAATGTCTTTGAATACCCACTACTTCACACCCATCCCCATACCATCTTATTTGGGTACAAAAGGGCATCTATCACCTCATAATTTCTATTAGTATGTTTCGTGATATAGTCACATGTGATGTCTCCCCTCTGGATTGTGCAGACTTATTACTTGACCTTCCATACCAACAAACCTGACATGCTATATACCATTCCAAATCCCACCAATATCATCTACAACTAGATAGATGAACCTATGTTCTCACATCATCTACTCCTAAACACACACTATCACTTACTAGAAAATCTACAGTTAAGCAAGTTAGTATCAATAGATGCATCTCCTTGTGATTAGTGCACCATATTAAACCCGATATTTTTTCCACTCCTACACCTCCGGACATTCTCCCCTTTCTCAACCAATTTGTCGATGTTTTCACACACCCCACAGGATTACCCCCGTCTCACTCTATTGAGCATTCCATTGACCTCATACCAAGCACATCCTTACCCAACACCCCTTCGCACCACCTCACGCCTTAATAAGCTTTTGAAATTGAATGAAAAATTGGAAAACCTCTAGAATATAGCCACATCAAGCCTTCATCATCACCCTGTGCATCCCCTTCCTTTATTATCCCAAAGAAATAAAATTTTGAGTGGCACCTCATAATTGACTATTGTTCCCTCAATAAATCCATTGTTAAAAATCGATATCCCCTTCCCCGGATTGAGGATTTTTTGGACCACCTATAAGGGGCTTGCTTCTTCACTAAGATGGACTTGACAATTGAGTATCATGGAAGAAAATGTTAAAGACAAAATTTGGGATTTTCGAGTGGATGGTAATTCCCTTCGGGTTGACAAGTGCACCAACCACATTTATGCGCCTCATTAATGACATATTTATACCACACCTAGGTAAGTTTTTCATTATTTATTTGGATGATATTTTGATCTTCAATAACTCTTGGCAATACCATTTGCAACATGTTCATAGAGTGCTTGAATTGTTGCACGAGCATAAGTTGCAAGTGAAAGAAAATAAGTCCTTCTTTGGACAAATTTTCGTCCAGTACTTGGGATTCATTGTGGATACCCAAGGTGTGTGCTCGGATCGATTGAGGGTGAAGGATTTGGAGCAATGGCCAACACCCTCCAACACACATGACCTCAAAATTTTCCTGGGGGGCATCAATTTCTACAGAAAATTTGTCTCCCTCTTCTCACAATTGGCTCAACCTCTGCATCAACTGTCACATCAAACAAATTTTCAGAGAATTCTAGACATGAATAATCCCTTTGAGATTGAGATAAATGCCTATCAATTCACCATTGGGGTTGTACTTAAACAAGGAGGTCATCCGGTAACATATCACTCTGAGACACTTATAGAAGCCAAAGTCAACTACAACACATATGACAAGGAAATATATAGCTTGGTATAGCCACTCAAGAAATGGTACCACTACACTTTGGGTAAAGAGACCATCCTGCATACCAACCACCATCCGTTGATATTCATCAATTCCCAAAGTAAAATGTAAGAAAAACTCCATTTAAAGTGGGAATCGTTTCTTCAAAAGTTTCACCTGGTTATTAAATATAAGAAGGGGACCTCCAATAAGATGGAAGACTTGATAAGTCACCCCCCAATGCAAGTTATGCACATTTTAGAATTGCATTGTGCAACATATGATGCATGGAAGGACATGTATGCTACAAATCCATGTTTCAAAGAAGTCTGGCGTGCTTTGCAGCAACCTACGGTCATCAACCAAACTCCATTTCTTAACTACACAACCCATGAAGGGTGGCTCTACAAACCCAATCAATTATGCGTTGTAGACTGGATACCATCTCATTCTAATCCATGAAGCATACACCTCTTCTTTTGGCAGGAATTTCGGCACAACCAAAACCATCCTCAATCTCCAACTCCATTTCTACTAGCCAACACTATCCAAACAGGAGGAAAAATTCATTTGTACTTTCTCCATGGTCTCTACCAACCTCTACCATTTCCTTCTCATCCATGGGAATCCATTTCCATGGAATTTCTGAGTGGTCTCCCTGCTACATTTCACAATTATGGTGATATTTGGGTCATAGTTTGTCGATTCTCAAAGGTGGCTCTGTTCCTTCCGTGTCAGAAAACTACAACTACAGGCGCAAACTACCAACCTCTTTTTCCATCATGTGTGGCCCCATTTTGGCTTACTTAGTAATATCATTTCGGATCGTGACTCCCACTTCCTTAGTATCTTCTGGCGTGCTCTATGGTCTTCACTCAGATGACATCTTCGTTTCTCCACTGCATTTCACCTCCAAACTTGTGACCAAATAGAGGTTGTCAACCACACTCTATTACACTCTCTTCGCAACTACTTTTCCAAAAATAAGCAGTGGGACTCTTATCTTCATTTTATTCAATAGAGTTATAACAAGGCCACCCACTCTTCCACAGGCTTCTCACCCTTCTAGGTTTGTCTGAGATTTCATCCAAATGTGCCCTGAGAGTTACCACCCACTCTTGCATCCCTGGGGTCTGCAAGACAACAACAAGAGCAACAATCAACACATAGTTTCATCCAAAACATTGCACAATGACATTCCCAAGTAGCTGAGGATTTGGAAGAAGCACATGACCACGCCAAGTAGAGGCATGATAAACACCACACACCATTTCTTTTTCAGCGTAGCGATGGAGTATGGCTATCACTGGACAAGCATCGCTTCCGAGGACAACATCATAAGCTCCACCCTTTGCGTTATGGTCCATACATCGTGATCGAAAGAATTAGCGAGAATGCCTACCGTCTAGACTTTCCACCACAACTTGGCATCCATGATGTGCTCAACATCAACAATCTCAAGTTGTTTGAGCCACCACTTCTTGAGGAAACCATTATGGTACATTATCCAGTGGAAAATATACCATATTTTCCGCCTCCTATGTTCACAAACACCATTCTATATTCTTGGACTCACAACACTTTCCAGTAACACTATGTTTCCGTCGTTCTGGGTCACAAGGGCCAGACACCTACGCAAGCCAAGTGGACGTCTCTAGCAACATTACAACGTTCTTTCCCTCACTTGTTGGCGGAAGCAGGGATGCTTCCAAATCTAATTAGGGAGGATTTGGGCCACCAAAAAGGGCACACATAGTTGTTTCTATTGTAAACTTCCCTCAACTGAGCAAGGAAGATCCTAATAAAAAATTAGAATTATTTTTCTGTTAGGAAGTTAACTAAATAAAAAAGTGAAACCATGCTTGTTAGTTACAAAATAAAGTAGCAAATCTCTTGTTGTTGATGTAAACAAAATTTGCCCAATCTTGATAAAAATGTTGTCTTCCTAACAAATGATCATTTACTTCTCACTTAAGTGTTCTTCTTTCATTCTATATGTACTTGTATTTGTGCAAAGTTTTATATTCTTATGTATCAATCTTGTTGTCACTGCATTTTTAAGTTTTTACAATTTTACAGATAACATTGTGGATCACTATTACTATTATTTATACTCTAAATATAAATAATAATCTAAATCTTGCTATTTTCTATCATTTTAAATCTTAGTCTTCTTCTTCTATTTGTGTTGATAATGAAACATAAAAACCAAAGAAACCATCAACTCCCGGAATGTTCTATTTCCAATGCATCACACAATAGTGAGAATGACGCAATCTCCTATCAACTATCTGATCCGCCTTCACATCCGTCAGCCAACAATCACTCCAAAGTCATCCACGAACGATATTTTCCCATTTGTCTTTCATTTAATTAAGAGTAGCAGTAAATAATAAATGACAGTTGGCATAAAAAAGACGTTTTAATTTTTGTCTCTATTTAGAGGATATTATTTAGTTAATTTTGCCGATCAACAGTCGAAGTAAATAATAAAGAACAGTTGAAAAAAAAAAGACGTTTTAATTTTGGTTTTATCTATAGGATATTATTTAGTTAATTTTGTCTTTGTTGATTTTAGTGGATAATATTTAGTTAATTTTATCTTTAGAGTGGTTAAGTATATATATATTTAAAGCTTTAAAGTTTTTTAGGAGGCTGAATTTATTTATATATTCAAAATTACATTTTAAATAATAAAAAATTGTCATTTCTCCAAATTTATATCACCAAAATATAAAAAGTTTAAACAACCCTTAATAAAAATTAAGAAAAATAAATATCATGAATCTAATTATAATTTATATAAAAATGAATAATTTTTAATGTAAAAATGATTAATTGATAAATATATTTCCAAAAAAAATAAAAATAAAAAAATTCTAATTTAAAAATGAAATGATTAATTATTAAATATATTTTTTTGAAAAGGGAAAAACCAGTTAATCAACAAAAATTCACAACTAAAAAGTATGTACAGTGATAAAAACTTTTTCACTGATAAGTATCAGTATATGCAACCATCGGCACCATCGACAAATCATTTTATCTAAGAGTAAACCACAAGTTTCAATACAAACAAAAGCCTAAATTAAAAAACTTTACATTAATTACATTACTCTTTATTAATAATAAAGTAATTGGATATATATTATTAATTAAAAACTAGATACAATCAAACTTCATCATCCTCCTTTTCTATCAAACTTATCCCACTTGCCTAGAAAAGTAGTTAGATATGTATATTATTAATTAAAACAAGATAAAATCAAACTTGCATTTCTGTGTAGAGTGTATCTATTGAAAAAAGATTTAAAAACATTATTTTATTAAACGATTTAAGAGGGTAGAAAAACAATTTAATGTTAAAAAGGAAATGGATTGAAGGTTGAAAAATAAATGATGGATTATAATAAAAATATTGGACTTACAGTTTTAATTTTTCCATCAAATTACACATAAAAAAATCTTTAAATTTAGGTTATCCAATCAAATATTTAAAGTGCAACCTTGGACCAATAACAAATCCATTACATTAAGAATAACAAATCCATGAAGATAAGAAAAGCATTGGACACGTATGAAGTTCTATAACACATTCCTTGCACTCGGAAAAACGTATGATGCTCAGACTTCTATTTATCAACAATGAATTTCAAAGGAAATGGATTTGTGATTAATAGTATAACATGGAAATCGTGAGTTTATATTGAAAATATACGAAGTAGTGCAGGGATATTAACATTTTCGATTAAGTTAGATCAAATGAACTGTAATATAATCTGGGATAGAGAAGAAAATTCATCTCAAGGTTGTTGTAATTTATTTGTAAAGAAATTTCATTTAGTGTCATACAGGTGAGGGAAGAAAAACCATTTAGTTTCAGACAGGTGAGGGAAGAGTGTTAGCAAGAGTTTATTTAATAAGCCCATCTTTATTTTTTTTTTGAGCTTTGTAAAGCAGTGAATGGAAATTTGTTGTTGTCTAAATTTTTTGTCTGCAGGAAGTTTTTGGTCTCAGTCTATATATGGTCAAGTCTGTAGGAAGTCGATATGCAGAGAGATAGAATAGAACAGAGAGAAGAGTTAGCAAGCTGCAACAATTGTAAGGAGTCAAGAAGTATAGCACAGTGTTGATTTCATGTCAAGAAATAGTTTATTAAGTGTTTTCATCACAGCGCGTAGTGTATTGACTGGTCTGTGATGTGTAAGTCTTGAGTGTTCGACTACAAAGTTTTTGTTGAAATATATAATTTCTACTTATTTAATATGCTTCCTAATGTATTGAGAAGTAGAGTCAATCTCTACTTTAGTTGTGTGATCTTATTCTTAAGAGGCTGTTTGAGACTTAAATTTATGAGATCCATGTTTGATGTGTTATTGAGATATTATCTCAACCTTTCCATTTATATTTGGAATAAGTTAGATCTTATAAAAACCATATAAACTTTATATATTAGAGTTACATTGTATTGTATTGTATGTATTCAATAATTCAATAGAATCATTTTCACAATCATCTTTCTCTACTCTCCCATTTTATCATGGTATCAGAGTTGGAATAAGCATAACTCCCTCACTGGAATCCCCAGGAACATGCAAAGAGTAGAGTAATAGTGTGTTTTCTGTGTAAATATTTTTGCATGACTGTGGATTGATTTGTTCTCTGAGGGAAGAGATCTAAGTGTGTGCTGAGGAGATTGGCGACCTGCGTGAAGGAGATTACTATCCGATGTAAGATCGTTTGTAAAGTAAGGGCAGAGTCACTGGTGGGTCGTGTGGTCATCGTTATCTAGAGACTAGTACAGCCACATAATTGTGGTTGATCAACTCAGAAAGGTTGATAAGATGAAAATAATCCTTAAAAGAATATATTAATTTTATTATTGATTAACAAAGAAACGGTTGAACTTCATTTATCTGGTGTTAATATTTTAATTTTTGTTAATCACTTAAGTGGCAATCAGTTAGCTATCAAAGTAATTTTTAAATATGATTAGATAAATGTAAAAAAGTAAACACATAAACGGATGTCTTTATAATAGCTAGGAAGTTAATGATTGAAACCACAACCATTTATTTTGTGTGACTACTAAGAATATTCCAGCCATATTTAATCCTGTCCATAGAAAACTTATTAAGCACTAAACCCCTATTAAATCTGCCCATTGTCAATAGGTGTACGCCTTTCGACGTAAATATAACAGTTGGTCGATATTTGTTGAGCTCGAGCCATCTGGTTGAGGAGTTGTCGTTGTTTCTGTCACTGCTTATTTTATTGTTGAGGAGTTGGTCCACGTGTTGTAAAGATCCAGAACAAGAAAAGGCCAAATTGTTTTCTTGAAGATCTTCATTTCAAAAAAATTGTGATCGTTATTTGAGATTGAGATCCTCTCCGCTGAGAAGCTCGATAGCACCAAAGCTTCCATCTCTTCGAAAATATCTAGAGCTTCCAATTTCGATCCCGCCACCTTCACCGTCGCCTCGCTGTCTTCCCTGCCCTCTATCGGGGCTCCGCCTGGTGCCACCAGTAACTTTGACGTGCACGAGGACACGGTCCAGCAAGGAGGTTTGGCACAACTCCGTCTTATTATGGAGGAAATGCGAGATTCCTCGGAGCAATAATGTGAAGTTCTGGAATATGGCTCTGGTCACCGGACACCTGGCGATAAGACTATCGGTGGCCAAGAAGATGCCTTCAACACTTTCTTCAATTTATTTAAGTGCTTGGTCAAACAGGTCTTATTTTAGGCAATTTTTTTCAGCAACATTTTTTTTTGTCCTCGGAAACCTGGTAGCTATATAATCTGGATTCATTATACAGTGAGAATTGACAGTGTGTTTTTGAATTGAGATGTATTTGTTGCTCTAAGAGGCAGTCACCATTTGGAAGAAAACACCATTGTATGAGCCCATGTGAAGGGAAACCACATTGTTGTTCGTTGTTCTGCTTTGGTATTTGCAGACCTGTGAAACATAGTTGCCCATGTGGAAAGCGCTGATGTGAAGACCTGAAATGCATAGAAGGAGAGTCGACGTTGAGGAGTTGCATCTTTTGGTGCTATCTAAAGTTCTCCTACAAGGATGTTGATTTGATGGCCTTCTGGATCAGTGTCATTGCCAAAGGACCCATTGTATAGAGGTGTTATAGTGAAGTGAGGTGTATGTCCCCATTCTTTTTGACTCACACTTATGTCATTCAATTAGTGTACAATGTTTTTTTTAAGGTGTGCATAGTTATGTTATTCGATATGTGTGAAGCTTCCCTTAATGGTATCAAGTGATTATGTGTGTCTTAGTCAATAATGAAATGATGTAAATGGGTTTTAGATTTATTATAATTTGTATGTGGTTTTTTTACATGATTGAAATGTTGTAGGGGGTGCATGATCGATTGTACCACACACCCCATAGTTTTGTATTTCCTCATTATAGGCAAGTTTGTTCCCTGTGTTTGTTGTAAGCTCATCTATTCATGCATACGTATTGTGGTGCAGATTCACACATAATTATCTCTTATGCTTAGAGAGGATGTGGATTCAGAGAAATTGAGTCTTCGATTCAAGGGGGGAATGTGATATGGATTTATCTCATAATGTGATGGACCAAGGTATCTTTAAGGGAGAGTTTAACATTGAATGAACCATGTAGCTTAAAATGATTCCTAGAGAACTGGTGGTTACAAAGGCTGATGACCCATGTATTCTGGTAGATGGATTTATTTTTATATGAACGTCAATAATCAGATGCAGGTACAAGAGGAAGAAAAAGAAAGTTAGAAAGATTGAATCCCTGACAATGTTGAAGATATGACCACATAGATATTTAGATAAGTATTCATTAAAGGAGAGTGTTGGGATATATAATTCCTACTTATCTAACATGCTTTCTAATGTATTTAGAAGTAGAGTCAATCTCTATGTGAGTTGTGTGATCTTATTCTTAGTAGGTTGTTTAAGAGTTGGATTTATGAGATCCATGTTTGGTGTGTTGTTGAGATATTATCTCAACCTCTCCATTTATCTTTGGAATAAGTTAGATATTATAACAACCATATGAACTCTATATATCAGAGTTACATTGTATTGTATGTATTCAGTAATTCAATAGAAAGTTCGCGTTCACAATCATTTGTCTCTACTGCCCCATATTATCATTTTTATGGTGTGCAATATTTGTCATTGTGTTGCGCAGAGTTTGTCTGTGCATTGTAGATCCGAGATTTGGTATCAGATTAGGTTGATCAGAGAAATTCTATCATAAAAAGTTTCTCAAGAGAAACAAATTTGTTGTAAGGTGAAATATGGCTTCTACTTCAAATCTGCAAGCTCCCACTTTTACAGGAAAAAATTATGAGTTATGGTCCTTGACCATGAAGGCATTATTTTGGGGTCAATATGTATGGTATATAGTCGAAAATGGCTATGTGGAACCAACATATTAGGAAACATACAACGCTCTCACACAAGTTGAGAATGATTCCTTAAAATATGAAAGGAAGAAGGATGGAAAGGTGATGTTTTACATACATCAATCCGTGCATGAAATCATACTCCCAAGATTTGCATCAAAAAAGAAAAAAGAAGAAGCACGTGATATATTAAAAACTTCTTATCAAGGTATGGACAAAATAAAGACCTCAAAAACTACAAATTCTTAGAAGATATTTTGAAACTCTCACAATGAAATACTCAAATTCAGTAAATTCATTTTACATCCTTGTCATTGGGATGATAAATCAGATTAAGTCTCATGGAGAAACCATAGAAGATAGAAAGGTTGTTGAGAAGGTACTTAGGAGTCTTCTCCTAAATTTGATACTCTTGTTGTGACTCTGGAAGAAAGCAAAGACTTGAGTTAGTTTAGCCTAGATGAATTGCAAGCCTCCCTCATTAATCATGAAAATAGATTGAATAGATCAAATACTTCATTAGAAAATGCATTTTCCGTGCAGTCATTCATAATAAGTGGAAAAGGAAGGGGGAGAGATAGCTCTAGAGGAAGAGGAAGAATTTATGGTAGATGTGGATGCAGTAGCAGTCTTGGAAACACTCGTGAAAGAGGCCAAAATCCAAATAATAGTCAACCAAGTAATCAAAAATTTGATAAGTCAAAGAGTCAGTTTCATTACAATAAAAAGTATGGAAATTATGCATATGAGTGAAAAAATAAACATCATAATAAGAACAAGAAAGGTCAAGATCAGTCAAATAACACAAATACTCCTTCCAATCCTATGTTTATGGAGCGCGCTGAAGAAATGCCTATAGTCTCACCAATTGAATGCATTTTTTCTCAAGAAATTCCATGTGACATATGGTATCTAGATTCAGGTTGTAGTAATCACATGACAAGAAACTTAGAATTTCTTTCTAGTTTGGATAAGTCATTCCAGAATAAAGTTACACTTAGAATAGATATTCAAGTCAGTGTCTTAGGAAAAGGTAGTATTAAAATTGTAACTAAACAAGGAGAAAAAAAAGTTATGTCTGATGTATATTATGTTTATGATCTAAAGCATAATTTGATGAGCACATGACACTTGTTACATAAAGGATACATAATATACATGGAAGATAATCACTATGTGATTATGGACATATATCCAAGCAATAATCTTATTGAAATAATTTAGATGACAAGCAACATAATGTTTCCATTGACATTGAAGCCAACCAAGAAGAGAAAAACAATGCAAGATGTCAGTGAAACAAAAGAAGCGTAGTTAGACACTGCATTCAAAGAAGAAAATGAAGAAGCAAGTGCACGTAGTTCCAGGGAAGGAAAATTTAGTGCGTGAAGTTTCAAGGAAAAAGAAGATAGTGGCACAAAGATACAGGAAACATTCCAATAGGTGTAGGATGATTCCTGGTTATGAAATTTCATATTTTGTGATTTTAACTTTGGAGGTATGAAGTTTCTACACATAAAGAACGTGGTGAAAGGTTTTCAATTAATTGAAAAAAAAATAATAATATGTGAAGGTTGCATCTTTGAAAAGAAACATAGAGAGTCATTTCCAGTTGGCATGTCATACAGAGAAAAATATCTACTAGAAATAATACATTTAGATATTTGTGGACCAATGAAAACTCCATGTATAGGAGGTACTACATATTTTATGACATTAATTGATGATTTCTCAAGAAAAACATGGATTTATTTCCTCAAACATAAATATGATGCGTTGGGTTGTTTTCAACAGTTTAAATCACTTTTGGAGAAGCAAAGTGGTTATTACATCAAGGTTCTAAGAACTGAAAAAGGAGGTGAATATCTTTCAAGGGAATTTCATAACTTTTTTAAAGTTCATGGCATTTACAAGTAATTCACTACACAATATACACCCAATAGAATGGTGTCACAGAGAGGAAGAATCGAACCATCATGGAAATGGTGCACAATATATTGACATCCAAACATTTTTCAAATGAGTATTGGGATGAGGCAGTAGCAACTGCAATATACATTATGAACAAATGTCCGACAAAGAGTGTGAACAAAAAGGTTCCTTAAGAAGCCTGGACAAGAATGAATCATAATGTGGCACACTTCAATTTTTTTGGTTGTGTCTCATATGCATATGTTCCAGATGAGATAAGAAAGAAGCCAGACAATAATGGACAAAAATGTATATTTGTTGGATACTCTAAACATACAAAAGAATACAAGTTGTGTGATGCTATTGAAAATAAAGTCATAATAAGTCCCACTGTTCATTTTTTGGAGAATGAAGCATGGGATGGAAGCATATAAAAGACAGTCAGAATTATTAATTCCATTGGGAATGATGATGCATGAGAAGAAGTGGTTCAAATACCATGTACAAGTCAATGTGTAGTTTCTTCTACACATAGAACTACGACACAAATCCCAACTCAAACTACTCCAGTGAGATCTGCAAGTGCATGATCCACACCGAGAGTGCAAAAAACTTTAGCAAGAAGTCCAGGTAGTTCTACATCTCTAGATCCAACATTAGCAAGTTTGTTACCAAGGAAGACAAGAAGTATGTGTGACATCTATAATGATGACACACCAAATTCATTTTCAGTTTTTAGTATGTTTTCACAAATAGATGATCCATTAACTTTTCAAGAAGATGTCAAAGATTATGTATGGGCTCAAACTATGGATGAAGAAATCAGATGCATAGAAAACAATCAGACATGGAAATTAGTAGATGTCCTTGAAGACAATGATGTGATAAGTGTGAAATGGATTTATAAAACCGAGCAAGACGCATATGGAAAATTTATGCAGAAGCACAAGGAAAGGCTATTTGCAAGAGATTTTACACAACAACCTAGAATTTATTTCAATGAAACATTTGCACCAGTCATGCACATGGACTTAGTGAGAACTATGTTGTCCATTACTACGTAGAACAAATGGTTTTTTTATCAAATGGATGTAAATTCATGATTTTTTAATGGACATTTAGAAGAAGAAGTATACGTGGAACAACCAAAAGGCTACGAGGTTCCAAGAAAAGAAAACAAAGTTTACAGATTGAAGAAGACACTATATGGATTAAAGCAAGCTCCCATCACTTGGTACAGTCAGATAGATTCCTACCTTACTCAGAATGGATTTCAAAGAAGTAAATGTGAGCCAACACTATACATCAAAGAAAAACAACAAGGTAATATGTTAATTGTTTTCTTATATGTGGATGATTTGATTTTTACAGGTGATTTTGTCATAGAAGAATTTAAGCATAGATGATTTTAGTGGATAAATTTCGCCAATGGGATAATTTTCCATGGTTTTTCCCAAAAAAAGATTCGTCAATTTCCATTTTTTCTAAAAGTGATTCTCCCAAATTCCATATAATAAAATTATTTTACTTAAAAAGCGCTAAAATTTTATAGAAACTATATAAAATCCTTTGAAATTTGAATATTTTTACAAAACTATCGCCAAAATTTTTACATTTGCATATTAAGGACTAGTAAGATTAGCCCAGGTTTCTATGTTTTAATACAAATTTCCATCCTTAAAATTATCCCTGAATTTAAGTCAATCATGAAGGGTGATTTTGGAATGACTCATTTGGGGATTATGAGATATTTTTTGGGTATTGAAGTTCACCAGTCCAAAGCTAGTATATTTATTTCACAATCTAAGTACGCACGTGAAATTTTGAAAAGATTCAATATGATAAATTCCAAAGCATCCCCAACACCTGTCATAACATGATTAAAATTAAGAAAGGAAGAAGAAGCATCTAAAGTGGATCCTACACTATTTAAAAGGATGTTAGCACTACTACATATTCAAAAGTTTGCGACGACTACTTGCGAAGAAAGTACCATTTTGTTGCAAAATTCAAGAGAAAGAGTTCAATTTTTCAATTTTATTATAAATCCAGCCCGTATTCGTCGCCCTATCGATGAATCCATATTTTCATCGCTCTTGCGACGAATGTGAAGATAGTGGACTATCATCTCTCTTGCGACGAACTTATGGATTCGTCATAAGAGCGACGCTAACCATTGACCGTTACAATATTTGATAAAGTCAATATTGACTGTTATACTCTTTGACAAAGTCAACATTGATTTGGTCAACTTTTGTTGCAAGAGAGACGATAACCATTGACCGTTACACTATTTGATAAAGTCAACATTGAACATTGTACTCTTTGAGAAATTCAACATTGATTTGGACAATGTTCATTGCTATTGCGGCAAAAAAAATCTATAAATGTTTTGCAAATTAGAGATGTTGTGACAATATTGCTATAACAACAACGGTTCATAAAGGGTATTTTTGTGTGGAAGAATGTCATAGAATATTAGAGGTGGGAAAAAAAGTAAAGAGGGTGAAAATGGTCATGGTAGATGTTATTTCCCTTGAAAAAGATGTTGCACTACATGTCCCGTAAGAATTTTAATAGCAACAACTAAAACACATTGTAGGAAATATGGGTACATTGATGGGGGAACAAATGAATATCGTCCCATGGTAATTATTAGCTATATATTCATTATTTGTTTTTATATTGTCAATTATATATATATATATATATATATATTGTTTGAATATTTGTTATAGACTCCAATTTTGCATGATTGTTTGTAATTATAATGTTAGAGTTTCCCTCTAATGTTTTTCATAATATTGCACCAAGTGGTAGTAGAAATGATTTTGTACAAGCCGAGGAACATGATCAAGCAAACAAGGATCTCATGGAAGAAGATGATGGGAGAAATCAAGTTAATGATCCCATTGAAGAAGATGCTCGGACAAATCAAACGATCCAAGATTTGTTTGCTCAACCGAATGAGGATGGGGACAGTGATGGTATTTATGATGAACCTCTATTAGAAAAGGAAAATAAATGACTTTATGAAGGTCCAATAACAAAGATTCTCTTTGCTACATTGTTGCTAGTGAACTTAAAGGTTATGAATAATTTGTCGAACACTTGTATGACACAGATACTAAGGTATGTAATATGTTTCATCTCATATTATACATAAATGTTGAGTTTTTTCTATTTGTTTTTAGTGTTAATTAATGTGTAAACTAAGATTGAAATTTTTACGATTAATGTTATTTACATTAACTAGTTATTTGTTATGTTGTAGATTGTTAGGTGAATTTTTGTTACCATCGTCAAATGTTTTACCTCACACATATTGAAATTTTCATGCCATTATGAAAGACATTGGAATGGATTATCAAACTATAGATGCATGTCATAATGATCATATTATATATTATGGACAATATGCTTCAAAAACATAATGTCTGCAATGTCTTATCAATAGATATCGAACCGATCAAGTAACAAAAAGGGTTCCTCGAAAGATTGTTCATCATATTCCCATAATTTCATGTTTGCAGCGATTGTTCATGTGTGAAATCATAGCACAATTTATGGATTACCATGCATGTAAAATAAGTGGAGATGGTGTTCTTCAAATGCCTACTGATGGTTATGCATTTAGGGAAATTGAGGAAAAATGGGAAGATTTCAAAGATGAACCTCGTAATGTTAGGCTTTCATTGACAACTGACGGTGTTAATCCATTCAGAGAGCTTAGGTCTATTTACTCAGAGTGGACTATTTTTGTTGTCAACAATAAAATTCTTCCTTGGATGTCAATAAAGAGGGAGCACATAATGTTGACAATGATTGTTCCAGGTATTTGTTTGCATTAATTTTTTGAATCTAACATTTTTATTTATTTCATTTTTTGAATAATATATTTTGTTTATTTATTTACTTATATATACATATCATAGTTATAGTAATTATGTGTAATTTAAAACAATTAGGTAAGTACCAGGTTAAAGATATTAATGTATATATTGAGCCTCTTATCTACGAGCTATTAAAGTTATGGGTTGGCATCACTATGTATGACATGTGTAAACCAATCAGGGAGAAGAAATTTAAATTTCGTGGAATAATTTTATGGACAATTCATGATGCCCCAGGACTAACACATTTTTGTGGTATGTAGAATTTAGTTTCTCTTTAATATTATAAAAAAAGTTAAAGATATCATGGTGCATGTTTAATTTTTAAATAATCTCATTGTATAATTGACATTAATCCATTTGTTGCAGGTCTTCAAACAAAGGGTAAATTTGTATGTTGAGTTTGTGGTCCTAAGATGAAGTATCGTCATTCAAAAAGTTTAGGAAAGGTGGTGTTTGATGAGTATAGGCACTTCCTCCCTAAGAACCATAGGTATCATACTACTGAAAAACATATTTTCCATGGGAAAGAAGAGACTGGTTTAAAACCACGAAGAATGACACCTCACCTATAGAGGTTGGAATCTAATAAAAATCGTCAAGGTATGCAATTTATTTATGTATCGTATATCATGTAATGTTTTGAATTCTTATTTTAATCATTGAATTTATTTTACCATATTTCATAATTATTCTTGTGATTATGCTTCATGAAGGCCACCATCATGAAGGTATTAATAATCGGCTTCCACGAGGAATGAAATGTTATCCCACTCGATTCATGAGGTTTCCCTACTATGAGGAGCTAATAATATCTCATTTGTTTGATACAATGCATATCGGGAAGAATGTGACAGAAACATTACGGTGAATCATAGATGGTAGGAGGGATAAAGAAAAAATTGTCAAAATTTGTAGTGACATTCAAGAAACCAGTCATGCAATGCGAAGTGTGATCCGATCAAATAGAGATGGACTAGACCGAAATAACCTTCCATGGTTATTAACAGAGAAACAAAGCATTGATGTAAAAGAGGTCATTCAAGGAATCAAATTTCCCACGGTTTTTGTTTCAAACATAAATAATATCTTAACGAAGAAAGGTGAATTTGGTGGGGTAAAAACACATGATTGACATACCTTCATTAAGGTAATAATTTTAGTATACATATTTATATATATTGGCCTTATACATATTTTTTTTTTTTTTTTTGTCTACTTTGGTCAAAACAAATAACG
>ML779186.1:666068-691816 GCA_009831015.1 Picea engelmannii | reverse complement strand
TGACAACAACGTCAAACAAGTTATATATGATCTTGGAAAATACATGAGGTAAGTAGTTGTTATTTATATGAAAAATGATCTTTCAATTTGTTGTTGTACTTAATGACATGTGTTTTAATTGTAATGTAATATATTATATTATGTTATGTTGAAACATGCTATTTTCTCGTGTCATGATCTCATGTAGATGGTTGTCATTGAAAGAAATCCATGAAGATGATATAAAGTATTGGAAGAGAAACATTCCTCATCTAATGTGTGAAATGAAAAAGTATATACCTCCAACATTTTTCAATGCACAAGAACACTACCTCATACACCAAGTTGAGGAGATTGAAATTTGTGGACCTCTTCACACAAGGTCAATGTGGATGGTGGAGAGGCACCTGAAATCATTGAAGGCATTGGTTAGGCAAAGAACACGTCCTGAGGGTTATATGGTGGACGGATATATGGTATATCAATCCATGGAGTATATTAGTCAGTATCTTCCTAAATTAGCAATCTCAACTATGCATGTAGTGGACCGCATTTGGGATGTGAACTCCATCAAAACATTTGAAGATCAGGAGCACCTGTTGTTATAGAAAGATTTGTCTCACCCTATGCAAACTTGCATAGAAGGTCTTTTTCCATTTCCCCATGCAGACTTGAAGTCCCTTTTTTCAAATCCCAGAGCTAAAAAGATTATTTTTCCACATATACGTGCCCTACCTATAGTACAACATGCGTATACGCAGGTTGCACCACTAAAACCCGCGTACATCAGGATTTGTGCCCACAATTAAAAAATGGTGTTGGGTTTCCATGTCACGTCATGAGATCCATGATCCTTGACCTTCCATATACTTGAAACATTCTGACTCGACCCTTCAGTTCCACTTGAAGGCTACAAATGGGCCAAATCTGAGCTATGGAAAAAAGGAGAGGAATTCAACTTTGAGAGAAAATTTACTCTGGAAAAATTGTTCACTTCATATTGAGTTTGCATCCCCCTTTCCTTTTAAGTCTGAACACATTGTTCAGTCCCCAAGCTCTTTCCTACTTGATTGAGAACCTAATTGTCTCTCTTATATGAGATTTCCTTTTGTTGAGGATTGATGGGGTGGAGGCCTAGATGGAAGGGACTTAGTTCCTCGGTTCCGAACCGTGCCGGCACATAAGTTTGTAATTCATTCACTTTTGTTGATTACATTTTAATAGAAATACTATTTTCTCGTCCAATTGATATATGGCAAATATTTGAACTGTTATTCCATCGATGTATTTGTTATGAATATTGATGGATTATGATATTGAATGTGGTAACCGTATATATTATCACCATATGCTTGTGTTTCTTGGTTGTTGAGGATAAGTTGTAGGTGTATTTCTTTGAGTCAAGTGCTCAATGGTGGACTTCATCGAATGTCTGGATGAGGTAGGCATTTTATCTTGTCTTTCTAGAATATTTGTTTATATAGCATACCTGAGATTAGAGTTGATTTCTGCAATCATTTACGTCTATTGTAGTTTACCCCTATCCATAGAGAGATTTTCCTCATAACAAAATTGGCGACCATACTGGGGATATAATATTCTTTTTCGGGGTTTGGAGTGTTTTTCTCCTTAGATTGTTCTCGTTTATATTGAGTTTCTTGTCGTATGGCTTCTTGAAAGCCTTTGTTCATTTTGAGTCTTTGTTTCTTACCCTTCTCCTTAGCCTGGTTGTGTTTTGACACATATACGTGGGTTTTTGCATGAAAATCACGTACATACGCATGGTGTCCTTCTGCAAGAGGTGTATTTACACGCTTTTCTCTTGAAAAGTCATGTACATCACCCTTTGTTTCTTGGTTGCTGGGTTTGATGGTTGTTGGGTAGGTTTTGATGATTGATGAGTCTTCTTGGGTCTCTGTTATGACTATTAAGTGTCTGTGGAGTGAAAAGAAACATTTCTTTGGTTTAATTTTTGGGCGGTGCCTTTCTCATCTTGCTTTTTATTTGATTGTCCTTGCATGTTGGGATGGGTGTTTGCTTCTTAATATCCTACTTGGTTTGTCTCTGTTTACATACAATACAGTTTTTATATCAAGTTGTTGTTCAATCCTTGCATTTTCATTTCTTTTATATTGAAAATACAAAAATATTAGGCATTTTGCATTGTTGGCATTTTGATCTTTTGAGTCTTTATCATTGATCTTAGTACATGTAAAAAAATATTGCATTTTATTTGGAATTGCAGAACTGAATTGAGAATTCCATTTTGAAAAGAATATCATTTATTGGGAATTGAAGTTAGGACTTTGCATTGTATTCATATTCATTTATTTTACCTGCCGATTCATAACATCATTAGTTTCATGACCACACCTTTTTGAGTAAGAAAGGACACTAAAAGTAATGCTATAATTTAAAATTGATTAGTAACGATTTTATTTTTCTAGGGTGCACAAACTAGCTTAGGATTTAGAGCCTTGGAGTAGGATTATGTGAGTAAACTTCTCCAAGGCTATTAAATCAACATATGTGTCTAACTAAGGGAGTGGAAAAATCCATTGTGTAATCAGTAATATTAGGCGGCTCCGCTTAGACTGGACTTAAGCATGAGGTCGTGTGAGGTTGTTTGAAGGGATATCCCCTCGATACCTTCTTAGCGTCAAATATATTTCTAGGGATCTATTAGTATATGGGGATCTTGTTAGTACTCGTACCTCTGTGAGAGGTGGTGCTTTCGGGGTTTCGGGATTTGTTGTCCTTCCCGTACAATGGACCTGACTTACGATTGTTCCCCTATGCATCAGTTATATCATGGTTTCTTAGTTTCTTCACTTAGGTACCATATAGGTTACTTGCAAAGGTTATTCTGTGGGTACCCTGGGTCAAATAAGGGTCGAACATCACACAACATTTATGAAGGATTACCTCTCCGGGGGGATCTGATTGACTAGTTGGTAATCCCACGAGGGCCCTTATAACTGATTCTGATACCTCTGATATTTAGCATAGGATTCTCTGGCCCCTCCCGGGGGAGGCATACCTACTTTAGAGAGGGAGGTCCCTTTCAACCACTTTACCCTGTTTGTGTTCATTTTGGCCTTTTGGTTTTATTTTGGTGTGCTCTTTGATTATTAGTTGACCTTAGGATTTTATACCATGTCTTGAGTTTTCATTATCATGGATAGTGGAGTTCCTTCAACTTCCTCATTTATCGCTACCTCCCCCATGAAATTCACTCATTTCATGGGGACGAATCTATCTGCTTTTCATAATGGTATGAATAATTACAATACTCAGTCAATTCCTTGGGTCTCTAATATCTTTCCTCTTGTTATGCCAAACATGCCTTCACCCTTTCCATCCTCTCCCTTGTCTTCTTATATGAATCCTAGTTTTGGATCTGGGGGCACAATGGCTCCACTGTCTACATCTTCATTTGATAGGATTCATGTACCTCAACCAACTCTCACTGTGGGGGGTTGGAATCTCCCCTCTTATGGATCCAATCCTAACCACAGTTTTTTAGGAGCCAATGCTTAAATGGGTAGTTATTATACTTATCACACCCCATCCTTGTAACCTTTGTCCGCCATGCCAGTTCCTACGAACACTCTTTCCATGACGGGTCTCCATATTTCCTCTAGTATTTCATATGAAGGGAATCATTTTTATGGTATAGGATACCCTCTTCACATAACCTCTTCACATGGGGGTAACATATACTACCTTTCCAAATAGGGATAAGGTGTAAACTAGGATCCTTCCTGGGCTGCAATGTCTCAAAAAAAGTATTTCTTGGGACCTTGGTCTCAAAAGACTTAACTCACCACCACCACCAGTCCAGTCATTGCAAGTCATATTGGAATCCCATCACCAACCTCTGCTAGTCATGTTGAGGATCGATCGACAACCTTTGCATGCAATGTTGAAGCCTAGAAACCAGCTACTACAATTCATGCTAGGGGCACCACTCTATCCTCCATGAGTCATATTGATATCATGTCTCCAGCCTCTGCTAGTCATGCTCAGAGCATGTCACCAACTGTTTTGAGTGACGTTGGGGGCATTCATATGATTGAGAAGCTTAGATGCATTGGATATAAGCCCAAGTTCCTTTGTATGATTTGTGAATGAGATCACCTTACTCATTTGTGTCCTACTACTACTGGGATAACAAAAGTGTGTTCCTCACATAGGGGCCCTTCAGGTTCTGATTTTTCTTTGTTTTCCCTACACTATTTTTCTCCTTTGATTGACACGACAGTCATGCCAATACAATTGTCACCTGACCCCACTCATATTTTTTAGGGTGGTGAGTCTCCTAACCTTTTTTTCTCGCATCCTATTCAACTAAGGGTTGAAGAAGTCGTCATACCGATGCAATATCTAGTCAATCCAACTCTTATTTTGGAGGGTGATGCATCCTTCAACCATGTCATTAACATTTCTAGTACTACACCTTCTGAACAAGCGAGGGTTTTACTCTTCCTGAGTACTCTCCCTCCTAGTCTTGGAGAGGTTCCCTTTGACTGATATGGTCTTGTGGGGTATCAAATTCCTCCTCCCATACCTTTTTAAGTAATATACATTCTCCGATATATCGTGGAGAAGGTAACCTCCGCTACCACTTTATCCTCCTCGACTTCGAGAGCTTTGGGTTTTCCCAAGATTGTGTCAGTTATTCGTAAGTTGTTGACCTTTCAAAGAAGTCCTACATGTGAGCCTTGGCCTCCCCCATGACATGATGCCTAGAACTCCCCAACGAGTCTAATTTAATCTATTTTTTGACTTGTCTAAAAAGTGAAAATATTGTCGAGTGAGTTTGTCTCTTTCACACTTGTTAATTGTATTTGAAAGGTCGTGAGTCTTGGTTAAATTATTTTCTGACTCATTTCAAAAAGAGAAAATATTGCTGAGTGAACTTGTCTCTTTCACACTCATAAATTTGATCTGAAAGGACATCTATTTGGTGCAATTTTATACCTTTTTCAAACCAAGTAGAGTAAGGTTACGAAAAAGGACATTTTTTGGCGTTAAGTTGTAATTTCATCTCATTCCCTTGCTTGTTGTATTGAGCCTATTTTCGGTTCTCTCTTTTTTGTTATAAGACTTTCACCTCACCAGTTTGCATCATCATCCAAGCATAGCCTTGTTTATATCCTTTGGATCTTAACACCCTATACCCAGGAGGAAATATTCCCCCAAGTGTCCATCTCCCGCATGCACCTCCTTGCATTGAGCATAGGTATGTTCCACTGCTGGAATTAGTTTTTCTTACTTGAGACATGTGTTTCCTCCTCTATATCATATCATTCATTTGACTATGAAAAAACATAAAAAGATGGGCGGGAAGGGAGTATTATGTTATATTGGCAACAGTCGTGTCGCCTTTGAATAGAGCAAATTTTTTTTGAGTCCACTTACCACCAAAAATTTTGGTTTTCCATGACCTTAGGAAGCTGGGCTCATTACAGAGAGTTTACTCCCCTGACATGTTACTCTTCCAGTGCCTATGGAGAGTTTTATTAATGCCTCTTGCATATCAAAGTTTCATCATTGAGTCTATGTTTCGAGAGTCGTCCATATGTCTCATGATCTTTTCCAAAGGATGTTTATCATCGTATGCTGGACACTCCTTAGAACTCTTGACTTTGCATGTCGGGCATACCCTAAGTGTGTCTCAGAATCACATGAAGTTATAGTCCTATTGTGCACCCTAGTCCTACTTTCTTCATTGGTAGGTAACCTTGAACCCAACAGTTGACATTTCATCATGGGTCGTTGACTGGGTGGTTTCCCTTGTGTTTGACGACAATACATCTATTCACAAATTGGGATTTGTGCAGTGTCTTGGATGCCATTAGTGCTATTGGTAGTTTCATCACCTTTTTCAGTAGCTTTCCTGATTGGCTATTATTCAGAGGGTATTTTTGTGTACCACTTGCATCTGGAACACACGAAAGATGCATAGGATCATTGGTTTGTGAACATTATCTTCATTTGATTTCCTCCAAATCATCAAGCTCCTGCTTTGTACCTCGTGTTGAATGATGAGATATGCATTAATTCTCTTCTTTTAGCAGGTCTCTTTCCATCGACTTCATCTCATCTATTCTGGAGATGAAACCTAGAGTTCTATGAGTACCTAGAGGCTTGTAGTCATTAGTGGTAGGTTATCTCACCATCGAAAGTTGGGAATACATCAATGTCTCCTGATTGATGGATTCTTCAAGTGTTCGACCTCAAATCCTCTATTCACACTTGTAAGAATGTTCTCGGTGCCTTGATACCTACTTTCATCATCAATAGGGTCTCTCACATTTTTTAATGGTATACCTCAATGAACGGTAATCAAATGAAGTCTCATTGTGTTCGACCTCAAATCCTTTATTCACATGATGTATACTTTCACCTTTGGCAGATTTTGTAGAAGAATTGAAGAAATAAGTTTATAGTCGCAACTTTCCTGAGATGTTGTTACCTATTGGACCAGTACCTATGTTACTTTAGTGATCATGGGAGATCATATTGTACTCCATTGTATACAGATATCTTCAGATTGATTTTGATATTGGTTTTACCAGGCCTTGTTTGAATATGACAACCTTTGGTATATAGCCACCTTTGTATTTCCTATTCATTTCCATGGACAATTGTTTGGTATAATTTCACATGGATCTACAATATAATTCAAATTGGAAGCCATGTGTGCAAAGTCAGTACAAATTGTAATGAGCAACTAGTTCTTCCATATAGGTCCCCATTACTCCACTTATGGGTCTTATAATGTATTTCATTCATCGCAGATACTCCTCTGACCTCACAAATTAGGGGGCATTTGTTATAGAAAGATTTGCCTCACCCTATGAAAACTTGCATGAAGTCCTTTTTCCATTTCTCTATGCAAACTTGAAGTCTAGTTTTGCAAATCTCAGAGCTAAAAACATTATTTTTTGACATATATGCACCCTACCTATAGTACAACATGTGTATATGCAGGTTCCACCACTACAACCCACGTACATTGAGATTTGTGCCCAAAATTAAAAAATGGTGTCGGTTTTCCATGTCACATCATGGGATCCATGATCCTTGACCTTCCATATAGTGTAAACGTTATGAATAGACCATTTAGTTCCACTTGAAGGCTACAAATGGGGAAAATCTGAGCTATGGAAAAGAGGAGAAGAATTCAACTTTGAGAGAAAAGTTACTCTGGCGAAATTATTCACTTCATATTGAGTCTTCATCCCTTTGCCCTTTTAAGTCTGAACACATTGTTCAACCCCCAAGCTCTTCCCTACTTGATTGAGAACCTCATTGTCTCTCTTATATGAGCTTGTCTTTGGTGGATGATTGAAGTGGTGGAGGCCCAGTTGGAAGGAACTTAGTTTCTCAGTTCTGAGCCGTGTTGGTAT
Organism: Picea engelmannii; assembly: GCA_009831015.1. Classification (NCBI taxonomy): domain Eukaryota; kingdom Viridiplantae; phylum Streptophyta; class Pinopsida; order Pinales; family Pinaceae; genus Picea; species Picea engelmannii. The sequence goes on along the minus strand of ML779186.1, from coordinate 684,419 downwards.
GGAAGTTTATAATTCATTCACTTATGGCGATTACATTTTAATAGAAATACTCTTTTCTCGTCCAATTAATATCTTGAAAATATTTGAATTTTTATTCCATGGGCATATTTGTTATGAATGTTGATGGATTATGTTATTGAATGTGCTAACATTATATATTATCACCATATGCTTGCGTTTCTTGGTTTTTGAGGACAAGTTGCGGGTGTATTGCTTTGAGTCAAGTGCTCAATGGTGGACTTCATCAAACGTCTGAACGAGGTAGTCCTTTTATCTTGTCTTTGTAGCATATTTGTCTATATAGAATACCTGAGATTAAATTTGATTTCTGCAGTCATTTCCATCTGTTTTGGTTCACCCCTAGCCATAGATAAATTTTCCTCGTAACATCTGTAATCAATAGAGGATAAAGTATTCTTGAAACGAAGAGAATCTCATTCATTTTTATACCATCATGACTGTAAATGTAATCAATATTGTTGTCATATTATTGCATCAACGATGTTTCAATCAACGTGTTTTTCATTTGTATAGAATTTTTGTTGAAACTATTTGAAAACATGGGACTTTGTCCCATGAGTTATGTGGCAAGAAGAACATGTGTTTCCAAACACAAATATGACTCACACTGCACCCACTCTAATTGATATCCGATCTTGGCCTCATTTTGTTTGAACTTTTTGTTGTGATGAAAAATCCATCTTTTTTGGTATGCACTGAAATTTGACATGGATAGACTATTCGCATGTCTTAATGATATGGGACGGTTTTTGGACTCAAATTTGAATCACACACCTAGTTGTTTCCATAATCAATTCATCATGTAAACCATAAAACCTATTTGTTTTTCCAGGTACACAAATTGGTTGACACAAGTTTTAAGCTTGCATCATCCTTTCTTCATTTTTCTTTTAGGTTCAACATTAATGTATATACAATGTATGTGTGTCATAGTTGTGATGAAAAATCCCTCTTTTTCATTCATTTTTTAATCAACACCATAAAAATATTCCCTTGCAGTACTAGATGCGAGAATGTGTGTACTGTGGAAGGAATTTTAAAAGGAACAATGAACAGAAACTGTACTAGGACTAGACATGGGCAACAATGACCTATGAATAGGGCCAACATTGAAAAATTTTCAAATTGTTTCTGTATGCACTAAAATTTGACATGGATAGACTATTCACATGCCTTAACAATATGGGAGGGTTTCTGGACTCAAATTTGACTCACACACCTACTTGTTTCCATCATAAATTCATCATGTAAACCATAAACCCTATTTTCTTTCAAAGTACACAAATTGGTTGACACAAGTTTTAAGTTTGCATCAACCTTTCATCATTTTTCTTCCAGGTTCTACATTAATGTATATACAATATATGTGTGTTATATTTGTGATGAAAAATACCTTGTTTTCGTTCATTGTTTAATCAACAACATACAAATATTCCCTTGTAGTATTAGATGTGGGAATGTATGTACTATCGAACGAATTTTAATAGGAACAACAAACAAACATTGTATTAGGACTAGACGTGGGAAACATTGACCTGTGAATGGGGCCAATGTTGAATTTTTTAAAAAATGTTTTTGTATGCACTGAAATTTGACATGGATAGACTTTCGCATACCTTAACAATATGGGAGGGTTTCTAGACTCAAATTTGACTCACACACCCACTTTTTTCCATCATCAATTCATCATGTAAAATATATACCTTATTTTTTTTCAAAGTACAAAAATAGGTTGACACAAGTTTTGAGTTTGCATCAACCTTTCTTCATTTTTGTTTCAGGTTCTACATTAATGTATATGCAATGTATGTGTGTCATAGTTGTGATGAAAAATCCCTCTTTTTCATTGATTTCTTAATCAACACAATAAAAATATGCCCTTGCAATACTAGATACAAGGATTTGTGAATTGTCGAACAAATTTTAAAAGAAACAACGAACATAAATTGTACTAGGACTAGACATGGGCAACATTGACCTATGAATGGGGTCAATGTTGAATTTTTTTCAAACTGTTTATGTATGCACTGAAATTTCACATGGATAGACTATTTACATGACTTAACGATATGGGAGGGTTTTTGGACTCAAATTTGACTTACACACCCAATTTTTTCCATCATCAATTCATCATGTAAACCATAAACCCTATTTTTATTTCAATGTACACAAATTGGTTAACACAAGTTTTAATTTTGCATCAACCTTTCTTCATTTTTCTTTCAGGTTCTACATTAATGTATATACAATGTATGTGTGTCATAGTTGTGATGAAAAATCCCTCTTTTTCATTCATTGTTTAATCAACACCATAAAAATATGCTCTTGCAGTACGAGATGCAGGAATTTGTGTACTGTTGAATGAATTTTAAAAGGAACAACGAACAAACATTGTAGTAGGAATATACATGGGCAACAAGGACCTGTTAATGGGGCCAACATTGAAATTTTTTCAAATTGTTTTTGTATGCATTGAAATTTGACATGGATAGAATATTTGCATGGCTTAACGATATGGGAGTGTTTTTGGACTCAAATTTGACTCACACACCCACTTTTTTCCATCATCATTTCATCATGTAAACCATAAACCTTTTTTTTCTTTCAAAGTACACAAATTGGTTGACGCAAGTTTTATGTTTACATCAACCTTTCTTCATTTTTGTTCCAGGTTCTATATTAATGTTTATAAAATGTATGTGTTTCATAGTTGTGATGAAAAATCCTTCTTTTTCGTTGATTTCTTAATCACCACCATAAAAATATTCCCTTGCAGTACTAGATGCAGGGACATGTGTTCTGTCAGACAAATTTTAAAAGGAACAACGAACATAAATTTTACTAGGACTAGACATGGGCAACAATGACCTATGAATCAGACTAGTGTTGAATTTTTTTCAAACTATTTTTGTATGCACTGAAATTTCACATGGATAGACTATTTGCATGCCTTAATGACATGGGAGGGTTTCTGGACTCAAATTTCACTCACACACCCACTTTTTTCCATCATCAATTCATCATGTAAACCATAAAACCTATTTTCCTTTCAAAGTACACAAATTGTTTGACCCAAGTTTTAAGTTTGCATTAGCATTTTTTCATTTTTCTTTCAGGTTCTACATTAATGTAGATACAATGTATGTGTGCCATAGTTGTGATGAAAAATCCCTCTTTTTTGTTCATCGTTTAATCAACACCATAAAAATATAACCTTGTCGTACTAGATGAGAGAATGTCTATATTGTCGAACTAATTTTAAAAGGAACAATGAACATACATTTTACTAGGACTATACATGGTAAAGAGTGACCTCTGAATGGGGCCAATGTTCAAAATTTTTCAGACAGTTTTTGTATGCACTGAAATTTGACATGGATAGACTATTCGCATGCCTTAATGTTATGGGGGGGTTTCTGGATTCAAATTTGACTCACACACCCACTTTTTTCCATCATCAATACATCATGTAAACCATAAACTTATTTTTCTTTCAAATTACACAAATTGGTTGACGAAAGTTTTAAGTTTGCATCAACCTTTCTTCATTTTCTTTCAGGTTCTACATTAATGTATATACAATGTATGCGTGTCATAGTTGTGATGAAAAATTTCTCGTTTTCGTTCATTTCTTAACCAACACCATAAAAATAATCCCTTGCAGTACTAGATGCAGGGACATGTGTATTGTCGAAAGAAATTTTAAAAGGAACAACGAACAAAAATTGTACTAAAACTAGCATGGGAAATAATGACTTGTGAATGGGGCCAATGTTGAAATTTTTTCAAACTGTTTCTGTATGCACTGAAATTTGACATGGATAGACTATTCGCATGCATTAACAATATGGAAGGGTTTCTTGACTTAAATTTGACTCACACACCCACTTTTTCCATCATCAATTCATCATGTAAACCATGAACCCTATTTTTCTTTCAAGGTACACAAATTGGTTGATGCAATTTATAAGTTTCCATCAACCTTTCTTCATTTTGCTTTTAAGTTATACATTAATGTATATACAATGTATGTGTGTCATAGTTGTGATAAAAAATCCCTCTTTTTCGTTCATTGTTTAATCAACACCATAAAAATATTTCCTTGTAGTACTATATGAGAGAATCTGTGTATTGTCGAACGAATTTTAAAAGGAGCAATGGACATACATTATACTACGACTATACATGGGAAACAATGACCTGTGAATGGGGCCAATGCTGAAAGTTTTCAAACTGTTTTTGTATGCACTGAAATTTGACATGGATAGACTATTCACATGCCTTAATGATATGGGAGAGTTTCTAGACTCAAATTTGACTCACACACCCAGTTTTTCCCATCATCAATTCATCATGTAAACCATAAACCCTATTTTTCTTTCAATGTACACGAATCGGTTGACGCAACCTTTAATCTTGTATCAACCTTTCTTCATTTTTATTTCAGGTTCTACATTAATGTATATACAATGTATGTGTGTCATAGTTCTGATTAAAAATCCCTCTTTTTCGTTGATTTCTTAATCAACACCATTAAAATATTCCCTTGTAGTACTAGATGCAGGGATATGTGTATTGTCGAACAAATTTTAAAAGAAGCAACAAATATAAATTGTACTAGGAATAGACATGGGAAACAAAGACCTTTGAATGGGGCCAACATTGAAATGTTTTCAAGCTATTTTTGTATGCACTAAAATTTCACATGGATAGACTATTCACATGCCTTAACGATATTGGAGGGTTTCTGGACTCAAATTTGACTCACACACCCACTTTTTTCCATCGTCAATTCATCATGTAAACCATAAACCCTATTTTTCTTTCAAAGTACACAAATTCATTGACGCAAGTTTTAAGTTTGCATCAACCTTTCTTCATTTTTGTTTCAGGTTCTACGTTAATGTATATACAATGTATGTGTGTCATAGTTGTGATGAAAATTCCTTCTTTTTCGTTGATTTCTTAATCACCACCATAAAAATATTCCCTTGCAGTACTAGATGCAGGGACTTGTGTTCTATTGGACGAATTTTAAAAGGAACAACAAACATAAATTGTACTAGGACTAGACATGGGCAACAATGACCTATGAATGAGACCAATGTTGAATTGTTTTCAAACTATTTCTATATGCACTGAAATTTCACATGGATAGACTATTTGCATGCCTTAATGACATGGGAGGGTTTTTGGAATCAAATTTGACTCACACACCCACTTGTTTCCATCATCAATTCATCATGTAAACCATAAACCCTATTTTTATTTCAAAGTACACAAATTGGTTGACAAAATTTTTAAGTTTGCATCAACCTTTCTTCATTTTTCTTTCTGGTTCTACATTAATGTATATATAATGTATGTGTGTCGTAGTTGTGGTGAAAAATCAATATCTTTCATTCATTGTTTAATCAACACCACAAAAATATGCCCTTGCAGTACTAGATGCGGGAATGTTTGTACTGTCAAACAAATTGTAAAAGGAACAACGAACAGACATTGTAATGGGACTAGACCTGGGCAACAATGACCTGTGAATGGGGCCAACATTGGAATTTTTTCAATTTTTTTGTGTATGCATTGAAATTTGACATGGATAGACTATTCACATGCCTTAACGATATGGGAGGGTTTATGGGCTCAAATTTTACTCACACACCCACTTTTTTCCATCATCAATTCATCATGTAAACCATAAACTCTCACTTTCTTTCAAAGTGCATAAATTGGTTGACGAAAGATTTAAGTTTGCATCAACCTTTCTTTATTTTTGCTTTAGGTTCTACATTAATGTATATACAATGTATGTGTGTCATAGTGTGATGAGAAATCCCTCTTCTTCGTTGATTTCTTAATAAATACCATAAAAATATCCCCTTGAAGTACTATATGGAGGGACATGTGTACTATCGAATGAATTTTAAAAGGAACAACGAACACAAATTGTACTAGGACTAGACATGGGCAACAACAACTTGTGAATGGGGCCAATGTTGAAATTTTTTCAAACTGTTTATGTATGCACTGAAATTTCACATGGATAGAATATTCACATGCCTCAATGATATGGGAGGGTTTCTGGGATCAAATTTGAATCACACACCCACTTGTTTCCATCATAAATTCATCATGTAAACCATAAACCCTATTTATATTTCAAAGTACACAAATTGGTTGACCCAAATTTTAATTTTGCGTCAACCTTTCTTCATTTTTCTTTCAGGTTCTATATTAATGTATATACATTATATGTGCGCCATAGTTGTGATGAAAGATACCTCTTTCTCGTTTATTGTTTAATAAACACCATAAAAATATGCCCCTGAAGTACTAGATGTAGGAATGTGTGTACTTTCGAACGAATTTTAACAGGAACAACACACATACATTGTACTAAGACTATACATGGGTAACTGTGACTTGTGAATGGGGCCAACATTGAAATTTTTTCAAATTGTTTCTGTGTGCATTGAAATTTGACATCGATAGACTATTTGCATGCCTTAATGATATGGGAGGGTTTATGGATTCAAATTTGACTCACACTCCCACTTTTTTCCCTCATCAATTCATCATGTAAACCATAAACACTATTTTTCTTTCAAAGTACACAAATTGGTTGATGCAATTTTTAAGTTTGCATCAACATTTCTTCATTTTTCTTTTAGGTTCTACATTAATGTATATACAATGTATGTGTGTCATAGTTGTGATGAAAAATCCCTCTTTTTCCTTCATTGCTTAATCAACACCATAAAAATATTCCCTTGCAGTACTAAATGTGGGGACATGTGTACTGTCGAATGAATTTTAAAATGAATAATTAACATAAATTGTACTAGGACTAGACATGGGCAACAATGACGTGTAAATGGGGCCAACGTTGATTTTTTTTTAAATTGTTTCTGTATGCATTGAAATTTCACATGGATAGACTATTCACATGCCTTAACGATATGGGACGGTTTCTAGACTCAAATTTGACTCACAAACCCAGGTTTTTCCATAATCAATTCATCAGCTAAACCATAAGCCCTATTTTTCTTTAATATTACACAAATTGGTTGATGGAAGTTTTAAGTTTGCATCAACCTTTCTTCATTTTTCTTTCAGGTTCTACATTAGTGTATATGCAATGTATGTGTGTCATAGTTGTGATGAAAATTCCCTCTTTTTCATTCATTGTTTAATCAACACCATAAAAATATTCCCTTATGGTACTAGATGTGTGAATGTCTGTACTGTCGAACAAATTTTAAAAGGAACAAAGAACATACATTGTACTAGGACTATACATGGGCAACAATGACCTGTGAATGGGTCCAATGTTGAAATTTTTTCAAACTATTTTTGTATGAACTAAAATTTGACATGGATAGACTATTCACATGCATTAACAATATGGGAGGGTTTTTGGACTCAAAATTGACTCACACACCCACTTTTTTACATCATCAATTCATCATGTAAACCATAAACCTTATTTTTCTTTCAAAGTACACAAATTGGTTGATGCAAGATTTAATTTTGCATCAACCTTTCTTCATTTTTCTTTCAGGTTCTACGTTAATGTATATAGAATGTATGTGTGTCATAGTTGTGATGAAAAATGCCTCTTTTTAATTCCATTTCCTAATCAACACCATAAAAATATTCCCTTGCAGTACTAGATGTAGAGACGTGTGTACTAGCGAACGAATTTTAAAAGGAACAACAAACAGAAATTGGCCTAGGACTAGACATGGGCAACAGTGACCTGTGAATGTGGCCAACGTTGAAATATTTTTAAACTGTTTCTGTATGCACTGAAATTTCACATGGATAGACTATTCACATGCCTTAATGATATGGGAGGGTTTTTGGACTCAAATTTGACTCACACACCCACTTGTTCAAAGATTAAACTCCATTATCTCATATTTAAGCACTTACTAATGCAATGTAATAAAGTGGAATAATGTGACACTTGCTAATGCAATAAAGTTCTATGAAGAAGAATTGCAGGGTGATGTCTCTAAAGGATAGTTTCATGTCAACAATAATGAGGAAAAATTGCCATTTGGAAGGGAACTCTAAATGTAAACCTTCTAGTTATGAGAAGAAATTATGAGAAATTAGTATATTTGTTATAGGTTAGAATAAATGTTCTAGTAGATATGTTAATGATTCCTAATTTCATATTTGTATTTGACTCAAGGTACTAGCTTGCAAAGTATAAAATTTTAATTTCAAGTTGATAGACCAAATATGAAATGAATCCTAAAACCATCAAGTGTTGGAATTTGTCAGTTAAGTGTGGTGTCATGTAGCTATCTTTTAAAACATAGATATAGTATTCTCTATAGAAGTAAACCAATATGATATTCTATTCTCTTCTAAGTTGATGTTGATCTTTTTAACCTTCAAGAAATATTGATATATATGGTGGTGTGAAAAGAAGTAGAATAGGTAGAGGAGAAAATCAAGAATAATAATCAAGGATAATTTAGTACCCATCACTTATGCAAACTTTTTTGTCGAAAAGAGAGACAAAGAATGGAATTCGTTGACAAGAGACAAGGAAAGGATATTGTCACAGGAGCGACAAATGTAAATATTCTTGCGACGAATTAGCTATACTATCGACGAAAAAATTTTGTCGATAGTATAGCTAATTCATTGCAAGAATGTTTACATGGGATAAAAAAAGGAAATGGATGAGGTGGTTTGAAGTATAGATAATTAATCGCAAGTATATTCAAATTTACACATGGGATAAACAAAGGAAATGGATGAGGTGGTTCCATCTAAAAGAATATTGGTATGATATTATGTATTACTCTACCTCCAAAATTACCCAGTTTAAAGTGCTATATGGTTATGAACTCCCGTCACCGAAGAATTGGGTCATTAATAATGCAAGTATAAACTATTATTAGTCTCTTTTAAAAGAAAATTGACTACCATAGGTTAACTCTCTCTCTTTCTTGTGGATAAATACATAGTTAAAATAAGCTACCTTAATGAAATTAGTGCTGAAATAAGGTATAAATATGCATGAGATGATAAGATTTTGGCCTCATGAATGAGAAATGCACCTTTAATGATAAATAAATGTCATCATCATCGTAAATGTCATCATTGTTACATTGGACTAGACATGGGAACTAGTGACCTATGAATGGGGCTTAGAGGTTGTGCATGTGCCTTTGAATGGTGTTACATGGTTTGCAAGTAGTGTAGGGATTATGTAGGGATTATATGGTGCAATGTAGTGTATTCTATGAGAAAAATCTCTATTCCAAACCTCAAAATGTATAGTACCATATCTTGTTCATAAGACAAATATTCTTTGTATGTTTCCTTTGTGGTGGCTCAAACCCTCACACATGATGCATGAAAATGAAATGTAACAATTTGACTATTGAATTATAGTGTTATGTCACATGCAAATTATGAACTGAATTAGCTTGCAAATGAAATTTAACAAGACCTTATGGCCCAAGCATCATTTGAATGGTAGGATCTTCATAGCTTTCAAGACTCTTATCTCTGCAAGGAATGTTTCTTTGGTAGGATATTGGTAGCTTTCAATATTATTATCTCTTATATATTACCACAATTTTTAAAGGTAAAATCCGACGTCAAGGCTAATTTTTTGGGTGGCGTCATAGGATCTTATGCAGGAGCATCGCCAACAAAGAGTGAGTGGAAGACAGATCAATGCACTAGCGTGCATTTTGATGTGATGATTTTGAATTTAAGAGGGCATATCATGAAATATCTTGAAAAGATCGAAATTAAAGAAATTAAATGTTTTAGAGATAGACAATTGCATGAGATCATTGAGGAATGTATTTTTCTTTAATGTAGTAGCTTGTAGTACAGACTTGATGCGTTTGATATTATCTATCTGTCTAAAAAAAATTATTGTAATAAATCCTTAGTAGTTGAATGATTTTATTTCGATAAGATAGCACTAAGGTAGTCGGAGAGAAATCTCTATGAGCCCTCTTGTTTAAATAAATGTTTTGTTGCCCAAATGAGGTTGTTGAAGGTTGTTGTTGATATTTGTTGTGAAAGTAGAGATTGTTGTTGAATATTAGTTGAGAGCTACTGAAGAGCATGTATGAGTCTATGTACATATAACATTTGAGTGAATATAACAAAGAAGCATGTTCAAAATGTTTGCTATTGTTGTTACTGTGTCTATCTGAATGAATGAATGGTAGGCTTTCTATTTACTTGGAATTCTCTGTTATTATTTTTTCTATTGTTATGAATTCATTTACATGGTTGAATGTATGAATCGGTGAGATATTAGATAAGTTTCAATTGTTTCTCTTCTACGTGAATGTGAAAGGAGTGCATAGTGTTTGCAAGGTGTGCGTTGACAGAGTTTATTTTGAATCACAGGCTCAAAAGAGATAACTTGAAACTTTTGTATGCAAGGAGTGCACAATTTTCCACAAGGTGTGCATCGACAGAGTCTGTTTTGACTCAGTAATCCAAAGGGATAGCTTGAAAGTGTGCATAAGCATAAATGCACTCAGAGTCATATTGTTCAAGGGAAACAACTGAGTCGTGGAGGGACTGTTGCAAGGAGTGCACAATCTCCCTTCAAGAGTCAAGTTGAAGGAAGTTTGACACAAGGTGTGCGCATGGTCGATACTCTCCTAAGTATTGAAGGAGTCATTCTGAGAAGTCGAAAGTGTCGAGGAGGAACAAGTCCAAGAGAGATAACTTGGAGATTTGTATGAAGGGAGTGCATATTTTCCACAAGAAGTGTGAGTCAAAATATTTTGACTCAGGAGCTTAGGGGGAGTAATCTAAGTTTGTTTACAAAGGATTGTGAATAATTGTCACAAGGTGTGCGCAGACATCCACAAAGAAGCTAAGTTGTGGAGGAAAAATTGTTGCAAGGCGTGAACAGGGTTGCTCTTGAATAAGTTTCAAAGAGAACGCTCTAAGGAGTTAAAGTGTTTGAGGAAGACCAAGCTCAAGAGGGGGAGTGGGTGATAAATATTCAATAGGAAGGATCCCTTTAAGGTTTCTCCAAATTAGTGAGAAAGATCTTTTTAGGAGGGAGTGGGATCATTCCAGACTATCAGATTTGGGAGAGTTGCATGGAGGTTAGTTGTGGAGCCTTTCGACACTTCATGGTTCAGAGTGTTTTGAAGTGTTGTAAGAGAGGGGGTCGTCGAAGTCGCAAAGTGATCCTAGCCGTTGGTTGTGAGGAGGATATGTGGAAGTGGATTAGAGAGTTTGGGAGATAAAGTTCAGATAATTGCGTGGAGAAAGGGAAATCTTCACGAAGGTCGAAGTAAAGATGGACTATTGAATTCAGTAGGACACGCAACATAGATCCATGTGTTTCGACAGAACACATTTCAGAAGGAAATGGGGGTGAAGGTCGCAATACCACCGAAGTCAAATTTGCAAAGAGAGCTCGCCCATGGTCACATCCCTTGGTCATATTGGAGAAGGGGTCTAGCACGAGAGCTAGTACTCACAAATTGGTGTTTCCAGAAGTGCCAGAGAGTAGAGTTGTGGGTAATTTGAACCTGCAGGTGACATCAAAGGGACATGTGTGTCATTTGTTCAAGGTCTATTGAAGGCCTGAAGAGCCGATTTGGTTCAATATTTTGAATATCCTTGACTGGGACGTCACAGAACCTCTAGGAGGGGAGGGGGCTACATCAAGTGGTATCATAGCCATAAATTTTAATTATGTAGGAAGAATACAAAGGAGATATCTTGATATCATCAAGCAGTATAAGATACATCAAGTGGTAGTAGTGTAAAGAAGAAAAGTTTAGCACAATTCCTCCTAGAAGACGTGCAGATCCACTTGTAGCAAATCGATCTATGGAAAGGGAGATGCGAGAACTTTGTGCAAGGTTGGAAGCTATGGAAACAACACAAAGGAGAACACCTAATGTTGGAGATGTCAGTGATGCGAAGAACAAAGAAGTAGAAGTTGAATAAGTTACAGTAGAGGATGTTGTAGAAGAACGCTTGTTGAAAGTGATTAATTAGTTGGGAGCTAGAGTGAAGATAGACATCCCAATGTATGAATGCAATTTAGATGTTGAATAATTGTTGGATTAGATAAAGTCAATAGAAAAGTACTTCGACTATGAAGATGTCGATTAGGAGAAGAAGGTGAAACATGCTATAACTAGATTAAAAGGACATGAAACACTATGGTTGGATGAACTATAGGCTGATTGAGGATACAATGGAAAGAAAAAGATCAAGAATTGGGATAAAATGGTAGCCAAGTTGACATATAAATTCATACCCGAGGGCTATCAGATAAATGTGTTCAGGAAATTACAGAACCTCAGAAAGAAGGGAATGATAGTGAAAGAGTACACAGAGGAGTTCTACAAGCTTAACATCAGGGTTGGACAGAGAGAAAAGGATGATAAAAAATTTGCTAGGTATATAAATGGCCTGAGATATGAAATCCAGGATGAAACCATCATGATGACAGTAAGGGGAGTGGAGGATGCTTATCAGATTGCGCTAAAGGTAGAGGAGAAGTTGGCCATAAAATAGAGCCAACGAAATAGAGGTATAAATCTAAATAGAGGAAAGGGAATTTCCCATGATAAGATACATAATCCCAAGGGTGAGACTGAAAAAGCACATGGTCACTTGGAAAGAGGAGGAATTTCCTGAGGGAGATAGTATGGTGGAAGAAAATATTTTCCTCTAGGAAGAGGAAGAGGCAGAGGAGGAGAAGTGAAATGTTATGCCTATGGAAAGACATGACACATGTATTGGGAATGCTCTGAGAGAAATAAAGAAGGAGGAGGTGAAGATCACATTTCATAAGTGAAGAAGAAGAATGTTGAAGCAAAAGGTGCAGAAGATGGGATATCTTTGATGATGAAGAAGGTTCTCTTGAAGCCAGATCCAGAGGTTGAAAAACCAATGCAACGTGATAATTGATAGTGGGAGCACTGATAACTTAGTATCCATAGAGATGGTGGAGTAATTGGAGCTAGAGACAACTGCACATCTGAATCCATATAAGGTCTCATGGTTGCATAAAGGTCACCAGGTAACGATAACTAAACAATGCCTAGTTGAATTTAAGATAGGAGGATATAGATATAAGATTTTATGTGATGTGATTTCCATGGATGTATGTCATGTTTTTTTGGGAATACCATGGTAGTATGACAGGAATTCCATTCATGATTGGATAAAAAATACTTATACCTTGGAGAAGAATGGTATGACACACATGTTACTGCCAATTGTGGAAAAGAAAGTGAAGGAAGAAGCCAACACAAGTATACTTCTCATGAGTGGGAAGGAACTCTTGAGTTAATTTAAGAAGGAACAGGAGATGCAATTTTCTATGGTAAGGAAGCCCAAAGTTATCCTTACAAATACTTATATGGATTATCTTCCTCAGGAAGTTCAGGAGTTGTTGGATAATTTTGCTGACATAGTAGTGGATGAGTTGCCAAGCTCATTTCCACCCATCAGGAGTATCAGTCATCACATTGATCTAATACTAGGAGCAAGTCTGCTGAAAAAAGAAGCGTACATATTGACACCTCAAGAGAATGAGGAGGTAAAGAGACAAGTCTAGGATTTTATGGACAAGGGTTTAATCATAGAAAGCTTGAGTCCATGCGCAGTACCAACTATGTTAAGTCCAAAGAAGGATGGAGGATGGAGAATGTGTACAGACTGAAGAGGCATAGACAAGATCACCATCAGGTATATATTTACTTTACCGAGGATGTATTACTTAATGTATTGTTTGAGTGGAAAAAATTACTTCTCAAAGATAGATCTGAAGAGTGGATATCACCATATAAGAATGAGAGAAGGTGATGAGTAGAAAACATCCTTCAAAACATACAAAGGGTTGTATGAGGCACTTGTTGTGCCATTTGGCTCAACAAATGCCCCAAGTAATTTTATGAGGTTGATGAATGAGGTATTGAAGGATTTTATTGGCAAGTTTGTGATTGTATATTTGGATGATATACTAGTCTTCGATAAAGCTGAAGTAGAGCATTCGAGACATCTAACATTAGTGATGACGATATTGCAGTAGGAGAAGTTGCTAATTTGTTTTTCAGGGAAGTTGTGAGACTTCATGGGTTTCCTAAGAGCATTGTCTCAGACAGAGACACTAAATTTGTTGGTCATTTATGGAGAACATTACAAAAGTAGTCGGGGACACAATTTTCTTTTAGTTCAGAATATCACCCTTAAATAGATGGACAAACTCAGGTGGTGAATCAAATATTAGGAAATTTGTTGAGGAGTTTTGTCATTGAACATCATAGCCAGTGGGATGAAATTTTGTCAGAAGCAAAGTTTGCATACAATGAATCACTAAGCAGAAGTACCAGAAAGAGACCATTTCAGATAGTATATGGGATGAATCCAAAAGGAGTATCATAGTTGAGAGATTTGGAGCAGAATAAATTCTGAAGCACTAGAGTAGAAGACTTCACTGCAGAAATGCAAAAGCTTCATAATCATATGAAAGAGAAGTTGCAAAACAATAACAGAGAGTATAAACGTTGAGTTGATCAACATAGGAGAAAACTTCAATTTGAAGTGGGAGATCAAGTTCTAACACATATTAGGAAGGAAATGTTCCCAAGAGGAACATACAACAAGCTGAACCTGAAGAAGATAGGACCATGTAGTATCCCAAGGAAATTTGATGCAAATGCTTATGAGATAGAGCTTCCAAAAGATGTGGGTATATCAACCATATTGAACATTTCATACATGTATCCTTATAGGGAAGATGACACTATAGGATCAGAAGATAATAAAGAGATCTAGTGGGAGAAGCAGATGCATGTAGAAGAAAATCGACATATGGAAAAGATCATAGATTAGAGAATCAGTAAGAAGAACCAAAGGAAGAATTATTTTGAATATTTGGTAAAGTGGAAAGGACATCCAATAGAATATGCCAATTGGGTAAATGAAGGATAAATCCAGAAGCATGGAAGGTTAGGGCAGGATCTCATGGAAAAGAGTCCATGATTTTTTTTTTCAAAGGAGTATGATGCAGGAGCATCTCCAACAAAGCACGAGTGGAACACAACTCAGCGCACTAGCGTGCATTTTGAAGTGATGATTTTGAATTTAAGAGGGAGTATCATGAAATATATTGAAAATATCAAAATTAAAGAACTTATTAAATGTTTTAGAGTTGGACGATCGCATAATATCGTTGGGGAATGTATTTGTCTTTAATGTAGTATCTTGTAGTACAAATTCAATGCGTTTGATATTATCTGTCTGTCTTAAAAAAATTATTGTAATAAATCCTTAGTAGTTGAATAATTTTATTTCGATAAGATAGCACTAAGGTATTCAGAGGGAAATCTCTATGATCCCTCTTGTTTAAATAAATCTTTTGTTGCCCAAATGAGGCTGTTGAAGGCTGTTGTTGATAGTTGTTGTGAAAGTAGAGATTGTTACTGAATTTTAGTTGAGAGATATTGAAGAGCATGTATGAGTCCATGTACATATAGAATTTGAATGAATATAATAGAGAAATGTGTTCCAAATTTTTGGTGTTGTTTTTACCATGTCTATCTGAATGAATGAATCGTAGGATTTCTGTTTACTTGCAATTCTATGTTATCATTTTTTCTATTTTTATGAATTCATTTACATGGTTGAATGTATGAATCTGTGAGATATTGGATAAGTTTCAATTGTTTCTCTTCTATGAGCCTGTGCAAGGATTTCATAGTGTCTGCAAGGTGTGTGTTGACAAATTCTATTTCTATCAGAAGCTTAGAATAGATAACGTGAAACTTTTGTATGGTAGGAGTGCATAAGTGTCCGCAAGGTGTGTGTCGACATAGTTTGTTTCGAATCAGTAATCCATAGGGATAGCTTGAAGGTGTGCATAGGAAGAAACACAATCAGATTCATATAGTCAAGGGGAAAATTTGAGCCATATAAAGACTGTTGCAAGGAGTGCACAGTCGCCCTTCAAGAGTCAAGTTGAAGGAAGTTTGTCGCAAGGTGTGCATAGGGTCAATACTTGGCTAAGTATTGAAGTAGTCATTATGAGAAGTCTAGAGTGTCGAGGAGGAACAAGTCCAAGAGAGATAACTTGGAGCTTTGTACGTAAGGAGTGCATAGTGTCTGCAAGGAGTGTGTTATAGAGTATTTTGACTTAGGATCTCAGGGGGAGTAGTCTAAGTTTGTTTGCATAGGATTGTGAATAACTGTTGCAAGGTGTGCACAGTCGTCCACAAAGAAGCTAAGATATGGAGGAAAACCAATTTCAAGGTTTGCATAGGGTCGCTCTCGATTAAGTTTCAAACATAAATCTCTAAGGAGTTAAGGTGTTCGAGGAAGAACAAGCTCAGTAGGGAGAGCGAGTGAGAAATATTCAATAGGAAGGATCCCTTTAAGGTTTCTCAAAATTAATGAGAAATATCCATCGAGGAGGGAACAAGAACATTCCATACCGTCATATCTAGGAGAGTTGCACAAAGGTTAGCCATGGAGCCTTTCGACACTTCGTGGTTCAGAGTGTTTTGAAGTGTTGTAAGAGCGGGGGTTGCCGAAGTCATGAAATCACGAAGTGATCCTAGCCATTGGCTTCAAGGAGGATACGTGGTAGAGGAATAGAGATTTTAGGAGATAGAGTTTGAAGAATTTTATGGATCAAGGGAAATCTTCGCGAAGTTGTGAAGGCTGAATTAAAGTTGGACCATCGAATCTAGGAGGATAGGGGGTAGAGATCCGTGTGTTTCATCGGAACACATTTCAGAAAGAAATGAGGGTGAAGGTTGCAATACCGTTGAAGCTAAAGTTGCGAAGAGAGCTATCCCATAATCACAGCCCATGGTCATATAGGAGAAGGAGTCTAGCACGGGAGCTAGTACTCGCAAATTAGTGTTTCTAGAAGCACCAGAGAGCAGGTTTGTGGGTAATTTGAACCTATAGGTGACATCAAAGGGACTTGTGTGTCATCTGTTTAGGGTCTATTGAAGGCCTGAAGAGATGATTTGGTTCGATATTTTGAATATCCTTGACCTGGAGGTCGCGGAACCCCTATGAGGGGAGGGGGCTGCATCAACATGCCTTCATATTTTGGGTTCAATGTAGTTGTGTTAGAACAATGATTCCTTATGTAGGGATTATATGGTGCAATGGAGTGTAGTCTATCAGAACAATCTCTATTCCAAACCTCAAAATGGATAGTATAACCATATCGTGTTCATAAGACAAAGAGTCTTTGTATGTTTTCTAGTATGTGGTGTGTCAAGACCCCACACATGATGCATGAGCACCAAAGATAAATGATATAACATAAGGTTACCCTCTATGGTACCACCTACTATGCCCCATGTCAATTAATTAAAATGGTTTTTCTTTTATTTGAACTTTGCACTACAAAATCTCTTCAGTGATACATTATACAATTTTCTCCCTTTATATGTTGGGCTCTCAATATTAATTGATTCAATCATAAGAATTTTTTTTCATAGAAATTTACATTTATTAGGTTTTCTTTATTAGATTTTGACTCTTGCAATTATCTTTGAATGCATTTCATTATTTATTTGTTTCCTTTATCTGCAGTTAGGGTTTTCATGATTGTTTTCTATAAAAACATGTTTTCTAGAACCATATTTATTAGGTTTCTTTTATAAATATTTATTAGGTTTCTTTTCAACATATTTGATAGTCCCTTTGTTTTTTAAACCATATTTATTAGGTTTTCTTTATCAGATTTTGACTCTTGCAATTATATTTGAATGCATTTTATTATTTGTTTGTTTCCTTTATTTAAGGTTAGAGTTTTCATAATTTTTTTCTATAAAAACATATTTTCTCAAACCATATTTATTAGGTTTCTTTTGTAAGTATTGATTAGGTGTCTTTTCAACATATTTGATAGTCCCTTTGTTTTCTAGAACCATATTTATTAGGTTTTCTTTATTAGATTTTGACTCTTGCAATTATCTTTGAATGCATTTGATTATTTGTTTGTTTCCTTTATCTACAATTAGAGTTTTCATGATTATTTTCTATAAAAACATGTTTTTTATAACTATATTTATTAGATTTCTTTTCAACATATTTGATAGTCCCTTTGTTTTACAGAACCATATTTATTAGGTTTTTTTTTCTGCCTATTCATTAGGTTTCTTTTCAACATATTTCACTCTCCCTAACATATTTGACTATTCCTTTATGAAAAGACATTTTTTTCATATTTTTTACAAATTGATAACTATTTATAATAATATTTTTCAATAGAATAAAAAAACTTATATATATATATATATATATATATATATATATATATATATATATATA
>ML779186.1:640598-666004 GCA_009831015.1 Picea engelmannii | reverse complement strand
CATTTAATAAAATATTTTTTTTACTTGTGAAAGGATTGGTAGTGTTTTTTCTTCTTTAATTTAGAGAGTTGTAAATAATTTATTTGTTTTAAACATTTAAAAAAATGGTTTTCTAATTGTGAAAGTATTGGTATATTTTTTTCATGCATTAAAGAAAAATAAAATTATTTTTATATAAAGAGGACAATCATAAGTATTTAGTAAAAACATTTAGCATAAAACTTTGTAAAAGAAAAAAAACAAAAACATAAAAAATTCTTCAATGTGCATGTGTTGAAACATAGTAACTAAGTGAAATGTTCAATGGGAGGTTATCATATGCCTGTGTAAAGTGTATGGAGTAAAAAAAATTAGCATTAAACTTTATAAAAGTAACCAAAAAGTTAAAGGGGTCAATGTGAAGTAAAACTTAGTAAATAAGTGATATTCCCTTATATGCATAGGTATATGTCATAGTGTTTGATAATGATGTCTTTACAAGAGGAACACTTGTAAACAAAATACACAAATTCCACACACCTGTTCCAACCATTGGCTACAAATGCACAATTAAATTTATGATTAAATTATTGTACATTCACTAGTTGACACTCGTAAATGCACTTGTTTGAACCATCCAGTGAATGTGCCAAATAAAATTGTCTTTTTTATTCTCATTGTTGGCTAGGAAAGAATATTTTTTTTGGAGGACCAATCAGATGCTAGGAAATAAAATTGATCGCTTGGAACAAAGTTAAAGTATGAGAGAAATAAAATTGAGGACCAATCAGATGCTAGGGAAAAATTTGATCACTTGGAACAAAGTAAAAGTATGAGAAAACGAATGAAATATTTTATCAATGAAAAAATAAAATTGCGGTCAATGCAAAAGTAATTGATATAGTCCTAGTGGTGCGACATGGACTTATACATATTCAAAACATATAAATAGTATCCACAGATATGCATAGCAAAGATTTAGTAAATAATATACATCTTTAGCATAGACACATAGTTTGCAATCATATAGCTTCAACACCTCTCGACAGGTATATGCCTGCACAACAAACTCTTGGAAGATAAAATACATAAAAAAAAATGATGTAGTTCTTTTTGTAAGTGATTGAAATGAACATAAATGAATATAATCTTGCACAGTGAACACTTAATCTAATAGCTATCAATGTTATTAATAATAGAATATTGTTATGCATATCCCTATCCTTAACAAACTAATTTTTTTGTATATAAAACAAATTATTAATTCAATAAAACTTAATTATACATCTTTAGCATAGACATATAGTCTCCACAGATATCGATTGTGCAGATATGCAAATATATGGTTTGCAAAGATATAGTATTTTAAAAAATAAGTGATTGAAATGGGCATAAATGAATATAAACTTGCAAAGTGAACACTTAGTCTAATAGATATCAATGTTATCAATAACAAAATAATTTTATTTATATGCATATGCTTAACAAATCATTTTTTAGGTATATGGGTATATTGAAAGTAAAAAAAATATTAATTTAATAAAGCTTAATTATACATCTTCAACATAAACATATAGTGTGCACATATATAGATTGTTCATGTCCACACAAGTATAATCTTGCACAATGAGGATTTAGTAAATACAATACATCTTCAACATAGACATATAAACAACACATATATAGCTTCTGCACCTCTGCACAGGTATATCCCCGCACAGTGAATAGTTAGTATAATAGTTGTCAATGCTATCATTAAGAGATTATCATTATGAATATGATTATGCTTAAAAAATTGTTTTTCCATGTGCATACTTATATTAAAAATAAATATTATTTGTAAATATAATAAAAGTTAATCATAGATCTTTAGCATAGACATATGTTTGCAAAGATATGTCTTTTGCAGATAGGTTTTTGCAGATAGGTATATCCTTGCACAACAAACACTTAGTAAATTAAATATATCTTTAGCACATACATACAATTCACACACATATGGCTTTCACACCTCTACACCGATATGTTGTTGCACAACTAACACTTGTAGATAAAATACATAGAAAACCATGTAGTTATTTTGTAAGTGATTGAAATGGGAGTAAATGATAGAAATTGTGGCTAAATTTTATAACATAGTATTTGATTTGATAACAATGTCAGTTAGTTGGTGTAAAAATGAGTTTTATAACCTTTTTGATATAGTTATATGCAAATAACTAAAAGATTAATAATTATTTATTAATTTAATAAATGTTAATTATACATGTTTGGCACAAACATATAGTCCAAATACATACAAATTTCACAGCTCTGTATAGATACAATATCATTATTGTTTATGCAAGAGGAGAATAATAACAACAAACAAACAAGAAGTGGAAACATTTAGTATTGTTGAGGAAAACATATTTACCATAAGAGTTTGTTAAAAATAATTTCTATGTATTGAGACTAGAAGGATCTATGAATGAAGAGAAGCATCATGTTTATTTAATGTCTACATCTAATGGAATCGATTGAAAAAGTCATCACATTGTCAATATATATAAATAATTATGATAAACAAATATACTTTGTAATTTGAATTTGGAAAGGAAATGAAATCAACAAAATGAAATGCATGATGCTACCATGTGTAGAGAGAAAATAAGTGAAATGATAAAATAACTAAATATTTGGATTGATTGTTTATTGTGAGAAAGTAAATGTGTGCATATATAAAGGAGAGATATGAAATTGTTGAAGCTTTGCAAATAAAAGATAGTGAAAAGTGTAATGTTCAATGGGAATATTAGCATATTTTGAAAGCAGTGTAAAGTGTTGGGACAAAAAAACATTTAGGATAAAATTTTGTAGAAATTTGCAAGATTGAAAATTATTGAATGTAAATTAAAGCTTACTAAATCTTTAATGTCAAGTAAAACTTAGTAATTAAATAATAAATGTTTAATGTGGGTCAAACCTTAGTAACTAAGTAAGCGAAGGGTTGAATGGGTGGTTAGCATATGCAAGAAACAACATAAGTAAGTGAAGTGTTCAATGGAAATGTTGGCATATGCGAAAACCAATGTAAAGTGTTTGAAAGTTAGGATAAGGAGTGACAATTACAAAAGTTGGAACAATTCTAAAATATAGGTTCCAGAGATTAATCTGGGGAAATAGTTAACTGACTAGATGATTTGTATTTGCAATTGATTTCTAGTTTAGTTGTTGAGTATGCATTTGAAGAACAATACAAAAATTATGAAACATTTATTGCAAGATGTTATAATTGTTTGAGGGGAACACGAGAATAGAAAAGAAATAAGAGCATAATCAAATATTTGATTTAACTATTTCTAGTGTGGAGAAGAAAATGTGTGTGGATATAAAGGAGACTGATGGGATTGTGGATGTTTCCCACGTAAAAATCATTGAAAAGTGTGTGGAGCATAGCATGTACAAGAAGCACAGGATTCAATTTATCCACACATAATATTAGATTTGGGATTGGACTATGTTAAAAAAAATGGAGCATGAAACTTAGAAAAAAGTAGGGTGTGGAGGTTAGGATGTGCCAAAAGCAATGTAAAATGTGTTGGTGTTAGAATCCACTCAAATTGATGTAAAATTTATGGAGGATACGATGTGAAGATGTGAGAGAAGAAAAGGGCGTGGATTTTTCCACACAAGACATGGAATTTCAAGCTAGTGGAATAGGTGGGTTGCCACTGATTTCCACCTGGATCATGTGCGCAGTTGTTTTAGTTACTTCTGCTTCCTAAAGTTGTTTTAAAAGGAGAAAGTTAGTGTGGTGCAAATAAGTTTCAAGTTCAATGCACTACTTCAAGTGATACAACACATACTAGAGTTTATTATAGTATCTACGCAATGGATTTTTGGAGTAGCATTGCTCAGTAGTTTGTTGGGGATGTTACAGAGCAATATCAGAGCATATTTTTAGAGGAGTGAGTGACATGACCCAACCAAGGGAGGTTGGGGACATTACAAATTGGTATCAAAGCTATTGGTTCAACAATAGAATTGTATGGGCCAGAGGTCAACAGGAAGCATCAGAGCCCCAGTGTCAAATACTGAACCTACATTAGTTGAGTTCTACTTAAGGAAAAAATTGGACTGGTAAGTGACCGAATTTGTAATTTCAGCACAACCTTGGTGCACATTAAGTGAGAATGTGTAGATGTGTGCACTAAATTCATGGTATTGTGGAGTGTCACACTGCAACTACGCAATAAACAATGGTGCATGGTTATGCGCACTAAGGTTTGGGGATACACATAAAAAAAGTATGGTGTATGTGCATTATTGATACATGGTATGCATGTCAAATATTGACAATGTGCAATGGCATGTGTGAGGATACCATTACATGCATGGGATTTGGAAGAAGGAGTTCTTAGATTTTTCATGAAGTTGTCTCATGAATTGACCTAACAAATATTGTTGTCTGCACATTTTGCAGAATTATCAGTCATTAGAGCAGGACAAAATCAATGGATAAGAATAAAAACATGGAAGATGCACAAAGGACTTATAGTCTTGATGATGAACTTATGGATTTTTATTTCAGTATGGGTATTGATTGTACAAAATCAAAGGAGGAGTTCATGAACTTGGTAGAAACCATAAACGAATTGAAAAAATATTTACAAAGTTATAAAGATGATAATGAAAGGCTTATGAGAGTGAAGGAGCAACAAGATGACTTCAATGTTAGGTTGATACAAATATTGGAAAAAATATAAAAGAAAGTGGATAAGGAGACATAGTTGATTAGGTCAAAAAGTCACAGGTCTCGGGATGAGAAAATAAGAGAAGAAAGAAGTCTCGGTAGGCATCGACCTCACTTAAGAAATAATTCTTGTAGGAAAGCGTACAATAGTTTGTTTACATATCCTATCAGGAAGCATAAGAAAAGGACTGGGGTGGACAAGCTACATCGAGAAATGAATAAGATCAATCCTCCTACCTTTTGCGGTGAGTATAAGAAGGATAAATATGCAGAGACCTGGTTGTTGAGTATGAGGAATTATTTCCAGCTGCATAACTATCCTGCACAGGAAGAAGGGAGAATTGTTGCCTATCAGTTAAAAGGAAAGGCATCAATGTGGTGGGATTAGTTTGTGCAAGTACAACACATTGATGAGAAGAAGGTTACTTCGAGGGAGTTCAATAGGTATTTCCAAAGGAAATACTTAACCAAGTAGTACTATCACAAGAAGATGAAGGATTTATTTGAACTAAATCTTGGGAGTATTATGATAGATGATTATGAAAGAAGATTCTTAGAAATAGTGAAGTATGTTGCATTCATCAAGGATGAACATGTGAATATTCAGAGGTATATGAGTGGGTTTCCTTCATGTATCAGTGAAAACATATAGTATGATGACCTTAAGACATTGGAGGAAACCATAAGATGTGCTAAGTGTTGTTATGAGGAGCAAAGGGGAAGACAAATTTTCCAAAAGGGTTGGGAAAATAAGATGAAAAGAAAGGTGGAACAGAGGAAGAAGGGGGATAAGCCACCGTTTTTCATAAACATTGTGCAATATTATCCATTTCTTAAGGATCCCAGAATGTCAGAGACAGTGGGGAAAAATACATGGAAGAAATCTATTTAGTGTTGGAATTGTGGGAGAGATCATATGCACAAATATTACCCTCAAAGAGGTTATAAATTTAGGACTATGCACAATGTACAACAAGTTGCAACAATTGAGGAAATGGTAAGAAAAATGGCTAGGATTTATGTATCCCTGAATAACAATCATGATGAATTTTAGTCGCACATGATTGAGGTGGAAGCTAAAATTAATAACCAGATCATTGTTGTTTTAATTGACTGAGCAACAAGTCATAGTTATATAGATCATAATATGGTGGAAAGATTCCATTTGTCAAGAACCAAGCTTGGAAAACCTTGGTTGGTGTAGTTAGCTACAAGAGAAAAAAGGAAAATTAATGAGATGTTCAAGTTATGTCCAATAGAGATGAATGGATTGGACACAAAGGATGATTTGAATATCATACCTTTAGGCTCGTATGACTTCCTCATTGTTATGGATTGGTTGGACGAGAACCATGATGTCTTGGATTGTTACAATAAGGCATTCACTTGCTTGAATAGGGAAGGGAACTTAAGAATAGTTTAAGGAATTCTAAGAGTTGTGACTATAAAAGAAGTTTCAGCCTTGCAACTGAATAAAATCTACAGGAAAGGATGTCAAATATTTGAAACGCATGTGGAAAAGGAACATAAGGATAAAGTTTGAGGTGTTGAAGACTGTGTAGTACTAAAATACTTTTAAGATGTATTTAAAGAGATATTGGTATTTCCTCCAAACATAGATATTGATTTATTTATAAATCTGATGCCTAGAGAAACACATGTATCCAAGACTCCTTATAGGATGTGTACACCATAATTGAAGGAGTTGGAGATGCAACTTGAAGATATTCTAAAGAAGGGGAATATACGCTGAAGTGTATCTCCTTGGGGTTATCCAACATTGTTTGTGAAGAAGAAGGATGGTATATCGATACTTTGTATCAACTTCAAGTAGTTGAATAAGGTAACAATAAAGAACAAGTATCCTTTTCCAAAGATATATGACCTCTTTGATTAGTTGTTGGGAAGCTATAAATTTTAAAAGATTCATCTTAGATTTGGATATCACCAAGTGAGAATAAAAGCAGAAGAAATCAGTAAGACTACTATCATAATAATATATGGTCACTACGAGTTTACAGTTGTGCCATTTAGGTTTTCAAATGCACAAGTTGTTTTCATGTGTGTAATGAATGAAGTTTTCAAAAGTTATTTAGATAAGTTTTCCTTTTAATTTCTGGATGACATACTTATTTAGTCAAATTCTTAAGAGGAGCATGATAAACACTTGAGGATAGTACTGCAAGTATTGAGGGAGCATCAACTTTATGCAAAGTTGAGAAAGTGATCATTTTATCAACGACAAATTCATTATTTGGGTCATATTATTTCCAAGGAAGGAATAGTTGTTGATCCAAAAAAAGATAAAATCTACTGAGGACTGGATGACACAAAGAAATTTCTTAGAGTTAAGGTCCTTTATAGGACTTGCGGGTTATTACATAAGTTTCAGTGAAGGATTCTCATAGATTACGCATCCAATTATTACATCTTTGCGAAAGAAAGGTGTGTAATTTGAATGGAGTCCAGATTGTGCGAGTATTTTTAAGCACTTGAAGAGCTTGTTAACAAGTGTGCCAATTTTGAGAATCGTTGATCCTAATGTGGAATTTTTTGTGTGCACCTATGCATGCAAGGAAGGGATTGATGGATTCTTGCATTAGAATGGAATTGTGGTGTGTTATGATTCAAAGAACTTGAAAGATCATGAAAGGATCTATGGTACTCATGACTTAGAATTGGCATTCATAGTGCATGCTTTCAAGATGTGGCAGAATTATCTTACGGGTAAACTATTTGAGTTGAGGACAAACCATAGTGGTATGAAGTATCAATTTGGAAAACCAATTTTAAATTCTAGACAAAGTAGGTGATTACAATTCCTCAATGAGTATGGCTTTGACATAAAACATATCATAGGAAAATAAAACAAGGTGGCTAATGCACTCAGTAGGTGTAACATCCCTGACCCACTAGGTTGGGAAAAGTTACCAACACAACCTTATCTTATCCTTTAAAGCTCTAATACCATATTGTAACGTCCCCATACGTCACTCCCATTGTCGGGCAACGCCACTACGCGGAACATTCACACACACACACACACACACACACACACACACACACACACACACACATATATAACATGCCTATTTAATGAAATTTAACCATACAATACAAAGTAACCACATAATTACTGCTAACATACATAATTAATGGAAAAAAACCACACTTCATACTTGAAAAGGAATACATGATAACCATACAATACAAAGTAACCACATAATTACTGCTAACATACATAATTAATGGAAAAAAACCACACTTCATACTCGAAAAGGAATACATGATATCATTTCAAAGACACATAAATGCATCACATATAAATTAAGTACAACATTAATAATTATGTTTAAACTGGAGTAATGCCACCAACTACGTCCAGACCTTCCATGAACCTCCCAACCTTATACCACACTGCTCATCACACTCAACAGTGAGTCACCCCCAAGCTGGGACTAAGCTCCACCCACGACAAGGGAATCCTAGACTAGGCCGAGGTTATAGGAAAGCTGCACAGTGAAACCAGAAGGATTCTCTCTAGGAGCCTTCTTATGCCCACTACTCATGAAATCGCATTCCCCACATGCTTGTTCCACCCAGGAGTATACAACTTCACAAGAAGAGTCGATCGATGCTTCACCTCCTTCTCTGGGTCTCAACAACAGGTCAAATCAGGAATTCTCAGAGCTTCGTAGCTAGTGTTGGACTCTCTCTGGGAGAAAACCACTTCCCAACAAACTCTCTCACCTGGAGAGAGCTGATCATAGGCCTGACAACATGCCTCCTCTGCCATGGGCCTCACAACCTGGTTCTTCATCTAGCTTCAACTCAAATCCCACAAGGTAAGGATAACAACAACAACAACTGGTCAAAACCACTCAGGTAAACAAAAGGAAGCAACCCCGGGATGTTTAAGGTATGAAATTAGATCTGCAAGGGCAGATAAGATAGTTCACATGACACACAAGAGACACGGTTCAGTCCATGGGTTTGCCACTAGTTTTCAGAGGTGCCTGGCTATGTAGAGGTCCAATGTAGACTCAACACGGGTTCAAATGGAGGATGTCTCAAATTCTCAAGAAGACATATCCATTTTCCTTTTTCAGAGTTGCATGAGGGCATGCAAAGATTAGACGCAAAGGATGACAAAATGAGGAGGGAACCCCCTCTATGGATGAATTGTGTATAATTAATTACATGCACCCATGTCAACACTTGTCTTCCTGGAGCTGCATGCACTCCATTTTTCATACGTTCATTTCCACAAACTTAGGACAATACTAAAAAAATTTCGACCTTAGACTTTTAAGAAATAATAATAAATTATTATCCCTTTTAGAGGTAAACCCCCTAGCTTAGCCCCTAGGCCCAACACTTAGCCTCTCTTTCCAACATTTCAACCCTGTTTCCCTTACCCACTCCGTGGAAGCTTATTCCCCCATCACTCTTTCTTCATGGTCAGTCTGTACACAATGATGTTTATATTTTTATTAATGTTCTGCATAATTACATATACAAAAATAGGCTCCTGACCTTTAACACTTAGGCTCGCTGGCCTAATAAACACATACTCCCACTATCTTATCAACACTCGGCTCACCAGCCTAGAAAACATGTTTACAATTCATAATTACAATAGGGCACTTCCTTGGGGTTATTACAATCCCCTCCCCTTATGTTTTCACTGTCCTCAGTGCAACTCTTTACACAACATCAACGAGATTTCCAAAATCTTCAAAAATATGCAGGTATTCTGCCCGCATAACATCCTCATGCTGCCATGTCACGTCCTCAGGATCGTACCAGGTCCAATGGACCTTTACAAGCCCTATGGCTCGATTCCAGAGCTGTTTTCTCTTCCTATCCAATATGCACACATGATGCACTTGAAAGATGCCTTCTTGCTCCACCTGAATCATATTCCAATCAATTACATGATTAGCATCAGGTATATATTTATTAAGAAATGAAACATGAAACACATTATGTATAGTCATGGATGAAAATAATGAAAGCATATATGCAACTGGCCCACAAAATCTGGCTGCCAACTTTGCACAATTTCTGAGCTTCAAAGAACTTCTATTATCTTTCACTTTCAAGAAAACATGGTCACCCACTTTGAACTCTCGGTGGGTTATGTTTTTATAAACATAACTCTTATTCCTATCTTGGGCATCTTTCAAATTTTTCTTGATCTTTAGCATTTTCTCTTCCATTTCCTTGAGCAACTCTGGCCCAACTATTTCTCTATCAGCTGGATTATCCTAGCTTACTGGAGTATTTCACTTTCTGGCATAAAGTGCTTCAAATGGGATCATATTAAATGATGTTTGATACCCATTATTATAGGGGAATTATAATAAATGTAGGTAGTATTCCAACTTAGATGGTTTTTCCATCACATACATCCTTAGCATGTCTTCTATTAATCGATTGACCCTCTCTGTCTACCCATCAGACTTACGATGATAAGCAATGTTGAAATTCAAATTCGTTCTGAATCCTTTGAAAAAACCCTTACAGAACTTGGAGGTAAATTTTGGTTCCCTATCAGACACAATTGTCTTGGGAATACTGTGCAATCGTGCTATTTCCCTCATAAAGATGTTTCTAACATCTATTGCCTTGTGAGTAGTCTTTCATGTAATAAAATGGGAAAATTTCATAAGATTTTCCACCACCACCATGATTCAATCATGATGCTTGCCTATTCTGGGCAATCCTGTGATGAAATCCATTGTCACCACTTCCCACTTCCACTCAGGAATGGGTAAAGGATGCAACAACCCTGCTGGGTGCCTATGCTCTAATTAACCTTCTATCATTCCATACATCTTGTGATGTATTCAACGATATCTTTCTTCATACCCAGCCAAAAATAATGGCTCTTGACTAATAGCATAGTTTTCTGATATCCAGGGTGCCCTGCATAAGGAACACTATGCATTTCATTCAAAACCATAAGTTTCAAGTCCTGTACATTAGGTACATAAACTATGCTATCGATTTCCTGTACTGCAAGTTCGCGCTTGTAGCTTCCAAAACTCTACTCTTTATATCAATTTGATACATGCTAATGGTTGTAGCATGTAATTCATGTACTCTCCTATTGAGTGCATCAACCACTTTATTCTCCTTCCCTTTGATATGCTTGATATCAAAATCATAGTCACAGAGAAACTCCAACCACCTACTCTGTCTAGTGTTCAAGGTTAGCTGATAAAATAAGTACTTCAGACCGATATGGTCTATCCTTAGTTCAAACCTCCTTCCCATGAGGTAATGTCTCCATTTCCTCAGAGCATGAACGATGGCTGCCAAATCCAAATCATGAGTTGTGTACTCTTTGTCATGCTCTTTAAAATTCCTGGATTCATAACATATTATGAATCCATTCTGACTAAGGACTCCTCGCATTCCTTCTTTGCATGCATCTGTGCACACCATGGAATCTTCGTTTGGGTTTGCGATCCTTAGGATTGGAGAAATTTTTAACAACTAATTCAATCGTTAGAATATTCTCTTGCATTCCTCTGTCCACTAAAATTTATTCTCTTTTCTTTGCAAGGAAGTGATAGGGTGAGCTATCCTCGAGAACCCTATGATAAACCTTCTTTAATATCCAGCTAGACCCAGAAAGGATCTGACTTCTATCATGTTCTTTGGTGTTGACCATTTTCTGATGCCCTCAATATTCTCAGGATCTACAACTATCCCATCCTTCGAAATAATATGCCCCAAGCAATGGATCTTCTCCTGATAAAACGAGCACTTTCTCAACTTGGCATACAATTGGTTCTCTCTTAGCACCTGCAAAACCATTCTCAGATGTTTTTCATGCTCTTCCTCTGACTTGGAATACACCAGAACGTCATCGAGGAAGACTATGACAAAATTGTTCAGATAGTCCCTGAATACACCATTCATCAAGCACATAAAAACAACGGGTGTGTTCGACAGCCCAAATGGAACCACTCTAAACTCTAATGACCATACCTTGTTCTAAAGGTAGTCTTGTTGATGTCTTCATCCTTTATCATAACTTGGTGATATCCCAACATGAGGTATATCTTTGAAAATATCTCTGCATCCTTCAATTGATCGAAGAGGTCATCAATCCTCGACAGAGGATATTTGTTCTTTACAGTTACTTGGTTCAATTGTCTGAAATCAATGCACAATCTCAATGTCCCATCCTTCTTCTTCATGAACAGGACTAGGGCACCCCAAGGTGAGATTCTTGGGCATATATACCCCCTCTTTACAATATCTTCAAGCTGCAATTGCATCTCTTTTAGCTCTAGCATACTCATTCTGTAACGAGCTTTCGACACTGGAGTTGCTCCAGGCATTATATTTACAGAGAAGTCAATATCTCTCTTTAGGGATAGTCTGGGTACCTCTTGAAATACATCTTCAAACTCCTTTAGCACCACATGATCTTCAATATTTGAAACCTTACCCTTAGGTGTTTCCTCCACATGGGCTACAAATAATTGACAACCTTTCCTGTAGCACTTCTTCAACTGCATTGTTGAGATTTATTTGATAGAAACAACTCTGGGAATTTCTTTGATTGTTTTCTGATTTCCTTCCTCATCCAGGAAAGTGAATTCCTTGTTATGACATTCCAAGATGGCATAGTGCTGGTCCAACTAGAATATCCCAATTATACATTCATAATAACCTAAACGCAAAATGTTCAATTCATCCTTTGTGCTCAGCCCATTCATGTCCACAGGACAGGACTTAACCAACTTAATGACTTTTCTCTTGGTTCCTATAGCTAGCTGCACTAACCAATACTTTTCATTTTTTCTAGTCGACAATTGAAAACTTTCCACCACTCTAGGATCTATATAGCTATTTCTAGCCCCTGGATCAATTAAAATGGTAAAGGCATGGTTGTTGATCATACCTTCCACTTCAATCATGTGCGACCGATATTATTCTTGCTTGTTGTCTAGGGATGTGTAGATCCTTGGCATTCTACTACCCATGTATTCCACTGTTTCATCTTGTTGAACATTATGGACAACTCTCACTTTGCCATTTTTTTGGGGACAATCTCTATACATATGGTTCCCCTGACAGCCCCAACACTGAATGGGCATCTGCCTTAGCATTTGTTCCCCTACATAAGCCATTCTTGGTTCTCTAAATGATGGTTTTCCTTGAGGACTATTTTTGAAAAAGGGAGGTTT
Organism: Picea engelmannii; assembly: GCA_009831015.1. Lineage (NCBI taxonomy): Eukaryota > Viridiplantae > Streptophyta > Pinopsida > Pinales > Pinaceae > Picea > Picea engelmannii. The sequence continues at coordinate 653,080 of ML779186.1, read as the reverse complement.
GTTTCCCTTCTACCTCTTCTCTTTCTTAAACTTCTTCTGGTCATCCCAAGCCTTCCGAAAAGCATGCTTTTCTCTTTGTTTCTCATATAAGCATTTCTCTCTTCTTATAGTTTCTTCCATGGTCTTAGGGTCATCATACTGAATCTTGTCACTGATAGAAGGTGGCAATCCACTCAGATACCTTTGAATCTTGAGAGTCTCATCTTTGATGAACGAAACATACTTCATCAATTCCAAAAATCTTTGTTCGTATTCATCAATGGTCATGCTGCCCAGTTTGAGTTCAAAGAACTCTTTCATCTTTATGTCATAGTATCTTTTATTCAAGTATTTCTTCTCGAAATATCTCTTTAACTCCTTCCAAGTGATATCTTTCTCTCTAATGTTTTGCACCTGCACAAGTTGATCCCACCACATGGATGTTTTTCCTTTCAGTTGATACATCACAATTCTTCCTTCTGCATGAGAGGAATAATTTTGCTATTGGAAATATTTCCTCATGCCAAGCAACCCTGTTTCAACATCTTCCTCCTTCTGGTGCTCTCCATCAAATGTGGGAGTCTTAATCTTATTCATTTCTCCCTTCTGTTCATCCACTCCAAATCTCCTATTCTTTCTGGTAGGAGATGTGCTTGAACTACTATGTGCCCTCCTCTTGGTGCAACCTTGGGAGTGATGATGGTGTCTGCCAATACTCCTTGATATTCTTCCCTCAGAAGTCTGGTGACTCCCTGTTTTTCTCGAGTCTCTCTCCTTGTCCAACTTATTTTCTATTCCCTCCAAACTCTTCATCAACCTTAAGTTGAATTCTCCTTGTCTTTCCTGAGTTTTCCTGAGTTTTATGCTATCTTCTCGATGATTTTGGGCATATTTATGAAACATTTCAATAATTTTCATCATCTTTACTTTCTTATCTATCTCCTCTCCATGCCCATTGGAGTTTGATCCTTAAAATCCCAAATGAACATCCATTCCTTTTGCTTCATTCTATGAACTGGAAGAATTATGTGCCTCCTCCATTTCTTTGCACTTAGTGGCAAATCTATCCGGTTCCGGCACTCATTAAACTTGCAAACACAATGTGAAATCAACCTTTATTTTTCAGGCCATCATTCCTTAATAATCCCACAAAATTCATAAACCAATATGAACCAAGAAAATTTTCAAATTCCATTTCTTTCTGAGCTCTGCTCTGTTCTGCAACAATATTTTTGGCACTATCCCCTTCTCTCAATCCCCAATCCATGTGATCATGGTTCATGACCACTTGCCGACCCAAGAAGGGGCTTCCCAACTTCGCGTTTTGTGGATTTTGCTGTGGCCAAACCCGATCCTCCCGATTCCCAATTTTTTGAATTGTGAATCCTCTAGGTGCTAGCTCCTCCCGCTAGGCCCCTTTGATTGTGTTGTTGGGATATGACCTGGCCCCAACTTATGAGCTCTTCAGAAAAATCGTGCTTCATTTCCTCCAAAACATGAACTTCACGCACATTAGATCGACGATCCTGACTTCCCCCATGATCCAACATTCCAACTCCTTTCTTCGCAAATCAGGACTTCACGTGTCAGAAGTCTTAAAAGTACCTTCCACAGTCCTTCAGAGTTCCAATTGCCGAACTTGTGAAGTAGTTTGGATCAACGGTTCACGTCTATCCAATATCCAATGGCTGATACCCATTGTGGACTTCTGTCATTAGAGATTTTGGACTTTGGAGCTTCGGGACTTTGAAACTTTAGAACTTTGGGTTTCAGAAGCTCTCACGGTTGCTTCCTTCCTATGTATGACTTCTGAGCTTTCGATCTTCTCTACCCTCTGGACCCACATAGTACAAATGTCACCAACTAAGGCGATGGCACGTGGCATGCCTAGGAAGGTCCACATCACCCCAGGCAACGTCATATGGCCCCCACCACATCTACCCTTTTTACTTCAAAACTTTGAACTTCAGAAGTTTGTGCATCGACACATCCCACTTCTCTCGATAACCGAATTCCTAAAATCAAAATCTATTCTTCTTCTTGATCCAAGGGTCAATCTCTTTTCCCCAGATCTATGGTGTATATCTCCTTAGGACTTCAAAGTTTCGGGTTTCGAAGGTTTGTGCCTCGGTGCACCCCGCTTCTCCCAATTGCCGAACTCCGAAAGGCTTCCAAGATAACCATCCTATACCTTCTCCAAATCTAATGGTTGTAAAGTTTTTCCTCTCCTTCTGAACAAATCCTACGGCTCCAACACCCCAAGTGTTGAGCTCTCTCTCTCTCTCTCTGGTCAAATACCATGTTGGCTGTGGTTTTATTCTACCGCTACTCCTCCTTATATTTGTAACACAGCCAAGTAACCCCTTGTCACTCAGAAAACATTCTAAGGTTCGAAATTGGTTCCTCTGAACACCCTTTCCACTCGAAACCTTGGGTCTAAAGACCACTTATCCAATCCATCCAAGCTCAGTGTTGAAACCTTGGGCTCTGCTGCCATATTGTAACATCCTCGGCCACCACCAGGCCAGGAAATGCTACCAACACAACCTTAACTTAGCCTTTAAAGCTATGATACCATATTTTAACGTCCCCAGCCATCACTCCCACTGTCGAGCAATGCCACTATGTGGAATACTCACATACATACATACATACATACATACATACATACATACATACATACATACATACATACATACATACATACATACATACATATATATATATATATATATATATATAACATGCCTATTTAATGAATTTTAAGCATACAATACAAAGTAATCACATAATTACTGCAAACATACAGAATTAATGGAAAAAAACCACATTTCATACTTGCAATGGAATACATGATATCATTTCAAAGACACAGACATGCATTACATATAAATTAAGTACAACATTAATACTTATCTTTAAACTGGAGTAATTCCACCAACTACGTGCATACCTTCCACGAGCCTCTCAGCCTCAGACCACGCTGCTCATCATGCTCAACAATGGGTCACCCCCGATCCAAGACTAAGCTCCACCCAAGGCAAGGGAATCCTAGACTAGGCTGAGGTTAGGTTACAAGAAAACTACACAGTGAAACCAGAAGGATTATCTCCAGGAGCCTTCTTACGCCCACTACTCACAGACTCTCATTCCACACATGCATGTTACACCTGGGAGTATACAACTTCACAAGCAGAGTCCATCGATGCTTCACCTCCCTCTCTAGGTCTCAAAAACAGGCCGGATCAAGAAATCTTAGAGCTATGTAGATGGTGTTGGACTCTCTCTAGGAGAAAACCACTTCCCAACAAACTCTCTCACCTGGAGAGAGTTTCTCATAGGCCTAACAACTTGCCTCCTCTGCCACGATTCTAAAAACTCGGTTCTTCATCAAACTTCAACTCAAATCTTGCAAGGTAAGGATAACAACAACAACAATTGGTGAACACCACTTAGGTAAACATAAGGCAGCAACCCCAGAACTGTTAAGTTATGAACTTGGCTCTGCAAGGGAGGATAAGATGGTTCACAAGACACACAGGAGATGTGGCTCAGTCCACTAGTTTTTTCAGAGATTCTTGGCTATGCAGAGGTCCAATGGAGACTCAGCACGGGTTAGAACAGAGGATGTCTCAGCTTCTCAGGAATACATCTCGGTTTTTTGGTTTCAGAGTTGCGTGAGGGTATGCAAAGATCAAATGCAAAGGATGACAGAATGATTAGCAAACCCCCTCCATGGATGGCATCTGCATATTTAACTACATGCGTCGAGGTTGACACCTGTCATCTTAGAGCTGCATGCACTCCATTTTGCATATGTTCCTTTCAAAGAACTTAGGACAACACTCAACAATTTTCCAGTTTGCACGCAACGGTGTTTATATTTTTATTAATGTTATTCATAATTACATATACAAAAACAATCTCCTGGCCTTTAAAACTTAGGCTCTCTGGCCTAATAAACACATAAGCCCACTAGCTTATCAACACTCAACTGACGAGCCTACAAAAAATGTTTACAATTCATAATTACAACAGGGCTTGTCCTTGGGGATATTATAGTAGGAGGGTGCATGTGATGCATGTTATAACCATTAGCATGTATAAATTGGATTTGTGTGACATAATTTTAGAAGTTTCCAAATAAGATCTTCGCTATATGGAAATAATGGCAACGTTATAGCAAGGTATGTAACAACACAAATTCGAAGGTTATGAGCTAAGAGAGGATGGGATCCTCATGTATAGGAACAAATTATATGTCCCAAATAACTAGGATTTGAAGGGCCTAATATTGTCAGAGATGCATAAGGTTCCTTATGCTATACATCTAGGTTATCGAAAGACAATTTTCGTAGTCAAGAAGCCATACTTTTGGCCAGATATGAAAAAGGAAGTTGTTGATTTTATTTCTAGATGTCTTGAATGTCACAAGGTCAAGGATGAACACAAACATACAACTAGTTTTCTATATCCTTTTCCCATTCCTTAGTGGAAGTGGGAAGTTGTGACCATGGACTTCATAACTAAGTTTCCTAGGACTACTAAGTAGCATGGTTCTATTATGGTGGTGGTGTACAGGCTTACTAAAGCTGCCCATTTTATTCTAGTTAAGTCTGTTGATTAAGGTTGGTTGTCATTGATGTCAAACCTTGAAGAAATCCCTGCAACACAAAAATTTGGGTAATGTACCCAATATTGTTTGATATAAATATGACTCATTATTTTCTTGTCATGGTTGATAAGAAGTAAAGATGGATGAACTCCAAAGTGGCCCCCTTATGGTGAAAGCCCTCACAAGAAGACACTTTGCGAAGTAAGAGAACCCATGTTTAATTGTGGAATAATGAGATGAAGGAAAATGAACTTGCTAGGGAAACTATCCTAGATGGATAGTGTTTGTCATTCCATTTCCAGTGGAATGTGTAATGTCACATAACTCCTCACGGTTAGAGAGTTATGGCCTTGAGAAGTTGGAGACCCCAGGTTTGGGTAATGGACCCAAGATTGTTTGATGGATAACAATATGAGTTATGATATATTTTCAGATAATACTATTCTATATGGATATTATAGGTCATTCCATTTCTTTTGGTATGTATAACATCACATAACTCCTCACGGTTTGAGAGTTATGGCCTTAAGAAGTTGGAGGACCCTCATATGTCATCTAGAAGCCCCAAAAGGTCAAAGTAGTCAAAGTGGTTTAAGAGATTTTAAAAGGTAAATAATAAAGTGAAGTAATGATTTTATTATAATTCAGAGTGAATACAAAATAAATTATTTCAATAATAAATTTAATGGAGAAATTAGAAGTGGGTTAACCCTAAAATAAGGAAAGTGGGGCCAAGTGACCTAGAAGGTGTTTTTAAGGAATCTACGTGGAGAGTATAAATAAGAGGCAAGGCTCTCTCATTTTAATCACACTTGAGCATATTGAATATCTATAGGTGTCTGAGGTAACCAAGGATATCTAAGCCAAAATTCTGAGGGAAGGTGAAGAAAAGAAGGCTGAAATGCAAGGAAGGATAAATTCTTTTGATGGTGCTTTCTAAGGTATGTTATTTATAGGTCATTTGACCATTTTTGATATAACTTTTTTTCTGTAATGATTCATACCCTGAAATTTCTATGTCATTGATAAAAAATATCCAAGTATTTTGGTTTAAAAATTCAGCTTCTGGGTCATTGTATTTTTGGAGTTACACTCCGTGGAAAATAGGGTTTGTGGCTAGTCCTGAAACTAGTCAAAAACAAGTGTTTTGGGTAAAAATGTCATAACTTCTTCATAACAGATATGAATTCAGTGAAACCAAATATTGTGGCTAGGGTACAGTATTTAGTATGTTTTGTAAAAGTTTCAGATCAATTCAAAAAATATTCCATGCGGGGCATGCTCTACAAGGTCTCTCTATAGAATAAGACAAAATTCAACAAGGTATGCCATTTTTGATATAACTCCTTTTCTGAGAGGTTCCAAGTAGTGAAACTTGGAGTAATTTCATAAATCACACTAAATAACCTTGTGTATCAGTTTCAAATCTTTATACATTACATGTACAAATTTATGATTACTTCAAGTTAGGGTTGTTGACTAATCCAAAACTAGGCATGTGAGACTAAAGAAAAGTTTGATGAAAATGCTAGTCTCTTGTTGTTGAAGTTAAGGAAGGTTTTAAGGAATGTGATCATATAAACCAGGTCTATTAAAGAGCTACAAATCATATTTGGATAATGAAATTGATGAGGGCTTTTGGTTGACGTACATGTTGAGTACATGATTGAGACAAGTAGTTGATGAGTTGGCACATACATGAGGTGTATAGTTGATGATGTTGGTACATATTGATGAGTCATAGTTGATGAGTAGTTAAAACATAATTGGTACATACTTGGTACATGGTTGGATGCACTTGTTTATGTTACAGGTTGATTACAGGTTGTTTGATATAGGTTGGTGCATGGTTGATGCACTTGTTTATGGTACAAGTTGATTACAGGTTGAGGTACAGGTTGATGCATGGTTCATATTTATTGGTACAGGTTTACAACGGTATATCTCAAAGTGATAGTGTGACAATGGTTCCATCATTCTACTTCTACTTCATGGTGGTTGGACGGGGCAAGGACATGTGGTTGTAGCCACCTTCCGGTTGTAGCCAGAGAACATAGGGGGTTGTAGCCTTCTTCTGGTTGTAGCCAGAGAATTGGGGAGTTGGAGCTTCCCTCAGGTTGTAGCCTGAGAAAATAGGGGGTTGGATCCTCCTTACAATTGCAGATGGAAAACAAAGGAAGTTGGTGCTTCCAATGAATGTAATTCTTCAAGACATATAAGAAAAAATATTATGTGGTTTTCTCCCGATTTGGGTTTCCACGTAAAAAACTGTTGTATTGTGTATGTGTGTGCTTGTTCATTTGTTCATTTCTTATTTACTCTGCATTTATTGGATGATAATGCTTCATTGATATAAAACTTGGATTATATGGTTAAAAGGGATTAAATTTCTCGATTACTGATTCACCCCCCCTCTCAGTAATCCAAAAATTGGTATCAGAGCCGGTTCCTTAAGGAAACAATTTAACCACTGAAAGGAGATCATGGATTATTCTGAGAATGGAGTACCGATGTTTAATGGTCAGAATGGTTTTAAGTATGAGAAGTGGATCATAAGGACGAAAGTATTTTTACATGCACAAGGACATTATATTTGGCTATCAGTTGTTACAGGATATGATAGTTCAAAAAGGGAAAAGACTGTAGCCAAGAAGGAATTGAAGAAGAATAACAAAATAACAATGGATTTCATCTGGAAAGGATTACCTAATCCAATAAGAGAAAATGTTGGTAAATGTTCATCAACAAAAGAACTTTGGGATACATTACATGACATATATTCTTCACCCATCATAGATCCAGAAAATGTCAAAGAAGATGCAGATATAAATCAAGAAGAATTATGTTCACCATGTCAAGAAGATTCAAAAGATGAAGAGTACATAATCACCAGAGGTATGTTGTTTTGTGTTAATTGTGAAAAATGCGGACATCTTGAAATAGAATGCCATGAAAGAAATGAGATAGGAAAAATAATTGAAAAGGAAGACAATTATGAAGAAGAATTGATTAATGCTTTAGATGAACTAAGAGAAGATAACAATTCACTCAAGAAAGAATTGACGAAACAAAAGGAAAGTGTTCACATTTTTGAATAAACCCAAGAGGTCATCGCGGAATTAATCACTCAGCTAGAAGAATCCAGAAAGATCGAAGAAAATCTTGAATATCAAAAGCAACATTTTGAAACCAACATAGCAGCACAGAAGGAAGAAGTAGAAATGAGACAAAAGATATTAACAGATCATCTTAAGGAAGGAAATAATGATCTAAACCATCTTGAGGCAGAGTTTGGTCAAGAAGAGAAAGGACTTGAAGAAGAAATAATTACATTAAAAATTCATCTTGAAGAAGAAAAAAGAATATAATAAGTCATGAAGTCTCGGATAATGAAGAAAGAAGAAGAGGTTAAGAAGCTTAAAGAAGAAGTTGTCACATTGAGAAGTAAAATTGCCAAGCTCAACATGAATGTTGAAGAGACAGAAAAATTCACATCAGTTATAGAGAATGAAGAGAAGCACTCTAGGTTGCTAGAAAAGAAGAATGAAGAAAATAGAAAGAGTTATGTAGAAGTACTCAAAGGAAATAATCATGGTCAACCAGAATCTAAGAAAACTATTAAAGATACATCTTCAAGGGGACCATCCATGTTCAAGACACAAACAAGATTCAATCATGATCAGGATCAATCAAGACAAAAATTCAGAAGGACTACGCCACAAAGAAGATCATTCACTCTCACGTATGCAAATTTATTTTATGGTCATTGTTTTTATTGTACTAACTTTGGACATAAGGTTGTAGATTGCAGGGATTATAAAAGAAATGTTCAAGAAATAAGTGCCTATGTGGCCGCACGTAACATTGAGTGTTACAAATGTCATAACTATGGACACATATCTAGTGATTGTAGAAGCATGATCAATACTTCCATGATCGAGAATACTGATATCAAATATAAGAAAGTATGGATAAGAAAACAAGAAGAACAGGTGAACAAAGACTAGGTACCAGAGATCACAAGATTGGCAATAAAACGAGATGAAGAAAATTCTACAGAGAAAAAGAAAGATTTTAGATACAGAAAGGTTTGGAAAATAACTGAAATAAAGGAAGGGAAAGTAAATAAGGAACATGTTCAAGATATTGTACTTTCAGGCATTGCAGTGAAAGATGAATCCACAGACAGAAAGAAAGAAGTCAGAACTCAGAGAGATAATGAATCTACCCATGAAGATGATGATGAATTTACCAATGAAGATGATGATGAATTTACCAATGAAGATGATGATGAATACACATCAGAGTAGGAATTTTTCTGAGCCATCTGGCTTAGAGACTCCCAAGTAATATGAATATTAGATAGGGGGAGTCTATACGATAGCTGTGACAGACCAAAGAACCATCCTTCGAGCATCTTGGAGAGTTTGAGAAGATAGATTTAGAGCAATCAGTTAGCAGAAGTACAATTTGATAGTATAATGATAATTGGGTTAGCATTATGGACAATTGCGCAAGTAGAGTCTTGGATAGTATGGAAAGAGATGGATACATAAGAACAATTAGCAAGTTTGGATATATATATGATAGTGGACGATAGCATGGATTCATAGATTGGTTCATAGAATGGTTGAGAGGCAAAGGAACATTATCATAATGGATGATAATTACACAGGAAATGGCTCAAACAATGCTAATGTATTACAAATTGACAGATATGTTTTGGAAATAGGCAGTGCATACAACAGTTCACATTCAAAACAAATTAATTCTCAGAAACAACACTGAAAAAACTCCCTACGAGCTATGGAAAGGAAGACCAACAAATGTGAAGCACTTCAGAGTTTTTGGAAGAAAATGCTACATCAAAAGAGAAGATGGAAGAATGGGAATGTTTGACTCTCGTGTGGACAAATGAATACTTGTTGGTTACTCAAGTACAAGGAAATCATACAAGTGTTACAATCTAATTTTGAACAAAGTTGTGGAAAGAATCAATGTAACAATTGATGAAACAGGCAGACCAGAATCAAAGGAAGAAGAAAACAAATCAATGGAACAACTTTTTGAAGAAGAAGATGAAAAATAAGTAGAAGAGGAAGAGGAAGATGAAAAGAATATGACAGAAGCAGAAGAGCAATTTCATAAAGTATCTCCAAAGACACCTAGCAAACGAGTACAAAAGAATCATCCTTTGGATTAGATTATTGGAAACAAAGATGCAGGAGTTGAGACTAGAAGAAAAATTCGTTCACCAGAACAAACACACCTATCACTCTTAACTACAATTGAACCAAATTGTTTTGAATAAGCCAACAAGGATGAATTTTGGAATAAGGCCATGGATGAAGAATTGGATCAAATAGAGAAAAATGACACTTGGGAATTGGTTCCAAGACCAAAGAATAAGAATGTGATCAACACAAAATGGGTTTTCAGGAATAAATTGAATGAAGATGGGCAGGTTATAAGGAACAAAGCTAGATTGGTATGTAAAGGATATGCACAAATTGAAGGAATCAACTTTGAAGAGACATTTGTCCTAGTTTCCAGAATGGAAGCAATCCATTTACTTTTATCTTATGCATTCTCCAAAAATGTTAAAGCATATCATATGGACGTAAAATCAACTTTTCTGAATGGGGAACTTGAAGAAGAAGTCTACATTGAACAACCAGAAGGATTTCAGTTGTCAGAGAACACAAACTATGTACGTAAATTAAAGAAGGCCTTGTATGGTCTAAAACAGGCTCCTAGAGCATGGTACTCCAGACTGGATAAGTATCTGCAACAGGCAAGGTTCAGAAAAGGATGTGCAAACAACAAACTTTACATCAAGGTAAGTCAAGGTAATATTTTATTAATTGAATTTTATGTTGATGATATTATTTTTGGTAGTGATGATGACAGGTTAAGCCAGAAATTTGCAAAAGACATGCATAATGAATTTGAAATGTCGTTACTTGGAGAACTATCGTTCTTTCTGGGACTTCAGATATGTCAAAACAACCAAGGAATTTTTATTTCTCAATCCAAGTATATTAGAGAAATGCTAAAGAGGTTTGGAATGGAAGATTGCAAACCAGTTATCACTCCCATGCAAACCAGTTGTAAGTTGAGCAAAGATGATGATTCAAAGTCTACAAATCAAAGGCAATACAGGTCAATGATTGGCAGCCTACTATATGTGACAACATCTAGACCATATGTAATGCAAGTAGTTGGACAGGTTGCATGTTTTCAAGCAGCACCAAAGGAATCACATGTATTATCCGTAAAGAGGATTTTCAAATATCTCGAAGGAACATAAGAGTTTGGATTATGGTATCCAAAAGGAAAAGATATATCACTTATTGCCTACACAGATGCAGATTGTGCAGGTTGTATTGATGACCGATGAAGCACTAGTGGAGCAGTGTTCTACTTAGGTGAGTGTTTGGTATCATGGCTAAGCAAGAAACAATCATCAATATCTCTATCTACAGCTGAGGCAGAGTATATTGCAGCAACATCATGCTGTACATAGTTTCTTTGGACGAAACAAACTTCGACAGATATACAGGTTGAGTATGATGAGCCCATTCCAATATATTTTGATAATACAAGTGCCATCAGTATCTCAAAAAACCCGGTGATGCACTCCAAGATGAAGCACATTCCAATCAAGTATCACTTTCTATGGGAACACATCGCAGAAAAGAACATGAGAGTTGAGTATGTGGGCACAAAATAACAAGTGGCAGACATCTTTACAAAACCACTTCCACGGGAAGCCTTTGAATATCTTCGCCAAAGACTTGGAGTTATTTCTACTCCAAAATGAATGTTTTTTGAATTCTTTTTGAATGCTTATCTTATATGTATTAGATGTACACAAGGAAGCACCATAAGAGGGTAGTTCAGTCAGGGGGAGCATCCCCTTATGGAAATATACCTTTTCCATTGATGACAAAGGGGGAGAGATTTATCATATGCAGAGGGCAGAGGCATGGTTCCAGGGGGAGTAGATTTATCAGATGCAGAGGACAGAGGAAAATTTATCATATACAGAGGATAGAGGCATGGTTCCAGGGGGAGCATGAATGATATGATTTTAGTATTGCATCAGAGTGTTGCCATCAATGCCAAAGGGGGAGATTGTTGATTAAGTTTGGTTGTCATTGATGTCAACCCTTGAAGAAATCCCCACATCACAAAGGTTTGGGTAATGGATCCAATATTGTTTGATGTAAAGATGACTCATTATTGTCTTGTCATGGTTGATAAGAAGTAAATATGGATGAACTCCAAAGTGGTCCCCTTATGGTCAAATCCCTCAGGGGAAGATGCTTTGCAGAGTAAGAGAACCCATGATTAATTGTGGAATAATGAGATGAAGGACAATGAATTTGTTAGGTAACCAATCCTAGATGGATAGTTCTTTTCATTCCATTTCCGGAGGTATGTGGAATGCCACAAAAGTCCTCATGGTGAGAGAGTTATGGTCATGAGAAGTTGGAGACCCCAGGTTTGGGTAATGGACCCAAGTTTGTTTGATGGATAACGGTATGAGTTATGATATATTTTCAGATAATAATATTCTATATGGATAGTACATGTCATTCCATTTATGTTGGTATGCGTAACGTCACATAACTCCTCACGGTTTGAGAGTTATGGCCTGAAGAAGTTGGAGGACCCTCATATGTCATCTAGAAGCTCCAAAAGGTCAAAGTAGTCAAAGTGGTTTAAGAGATTTTAAAAGGTAAATAATAAAGTGAAGTAATGAGTTTATTATAATTCAGAGTGAATACAAAATAAATTATTTCAATAATAAATTTAATGGAGAAATTAGAAGTGGGTTAACCCTAAAATAAGGAAAGTGGGGCCAAGTGACCTAGAAGATGTT